>JASANB010003319.1:0-30331 GCA_030248155.1 Sabatieria punctata
ATAGCACGTACGTTTAATTTTAATTTTTAAATTAGGGTCAGTACATTTTCAGAAAGGGAAAACTCAAAAAGCTAGCGGACAACAGAAACTTCAGATTTAGTAGTGCACTAATTAAGTTCAACATACTTGCTAGCCATGTAAATGGAATAGATCGCAAAAAAGGAAGCTGGTAGCCACGCGCATGCCACCAGAACTAATCCGTAGGTTGTGGTGAGACCGAAATGGAACAGTGGCCAAGCCACCGCAATCAGTCTGTCACACGAAAGCGCCAGCAAGGTGGGGTCTCCGGTATGCTGGCTCCAACTCCAGAGAACGTTCCAGGGGGTCAAGTAGCACTGCCATCTACTGACCAGTGTCCACCCGGTGCCTTTGGCCAGCATAAAGTTTCTTGTAAGGCCGGCCGAGAAAGCTGACATTCCCTCGAGCGTGTCACAGAATGCCAAAGCGGCAGGCATAATCAGTTCCTTCCGTTCGCGTAAGGTTTTGTGCCGGACTACTGCCAAGAAAATCAGTCCGTTAAAGGGAATAAGCAACGCTCCTTCGAGGACGTAGGCCCAATAGCGGGGCTCGGTTCTGGTAAGGTCGAAACTGGTTGCAGAGCTGCTGTTCATGGCTTAGGTCGGTACAAATAATTGGCAGCCGTGCGGACCAGGTATGATTTGGATTGTGAATCAGCTGCTCATTAGAACGCAAAGTTCTAATTAATTTCAGTTGGACAGATGTAAATGAGTGGCTGTGCTTTAGTGACCGGGAATGGAAAACAAGCACAAGTACGTACAATTAGAAGCAGGCAAGAAGGAAGCAGAGAGGAATTGTCAAATTCAATGTCTGTATATGAATTTTCTTCGTAAAACTGGTTAAAGTGTCGATTTTGAGTCTTTCAGATTTCTAAAAAAATCACTGTGAGGAAGGTTTACAGACATAGTACATAGAGCAGAGTCTAAAAATGCGTATCATGTTTGTTAACTTGCCTGGTAAAATCTGCATCTACCATCCGATTCGCTTTGATTCTATATAGGGTGTGCCGATGAAAGAACCCAGCAGATTTTTTACGTTTGGAAACGTAAGATTCTCTACTTATTCCTGACATATTTGCCTTCAAAATCAAAACAGATTTTGGTAATGAACAAAAGCGATTCCGTTGCACTTCATAACAAAACAGATTCCTACTGCTGAGGGCTAACGAGACTTCACTGGTGAAGTAACCGAGCTTGTGTGTCACCAGTAAAGCCTCTTTATGTTAGCCGTATAGCAGTAATAATCTGTTTTATTATGAAGTGCCGTGGAATAATAAAAAACGCTCTTGTTCATTGCCAAAATCTCTGTTTTGACATTAGGAGCAAATATCTCAAGAACTAAGCAATTCATATCAAAATAAAAATTTCACCAATCTTTCAAGAACTTATTTGCCTTTCATTCAAAAAAGATTCATTCAAATCAGTTGAGATCTATTCAAGAATCTATTTGCTTTTGATTCAAAAATGATTCATTCAAATCGGTTGAGATGAGATTTACGGTTACTATACACTAAAAATCTGCTGGGTGTTTTTTTCGCACACTCTGTTTCTGGTGGTGTCAATTCTCAAAGTGCCTAATGGATTTTCACTCGAAAATTTAACAAAAAAGGTACCCAGTTACATTGCGTCTTGTTAATAAATCTTGAGAATACGAGCCAAATTGATAAAGAACAAAACGTTTGAGCGAAGCGCAAGCTCTAGTAGTGTATCTGCAAAAACATTAGATATTTATATTCATACATGTAACAGCTCGGGGCCGACCTGGGGGGTGGGGGGTTGGGGGGGTTTTTCCTCAGGTGGGGGGTCGAGGGGGGGGGTTTCGCCCAGGTGGGGGGTCCCAAATTTCAAAAAACTCCAAAACGCCTAGAAATGCGTTTTTAGCACGTTTTTCTCAGTAAGGACGCTAAAAATCGCTATTTTAAGCTGCCAAATAGCGTTTTAAAGCTAAAAACAAGCAAAAAATGACAAAAAGAGCTTCCAAAAACACGGATTTTTCTTAAATATCAGCCGGGGAAGGCAAATTGGGTTTCAAAAGTTTAGTGAATTTTAGGCTAAAAATTAGTGATTTCTGACCCAGTTTGTTAATACTGGAGCCACTACTAGTACTTGTATTTTTTGGTCAGGGGGAGGGGTCCCTTAACCTGTCTCGGGGGGGGGGGGGGGGGGGGGTGAGGGGGGGTTTGGCCTTTCCAGCAGGGGGGTACACCCCCAAACCCCCCCTAGTACATGTATGTTTATATTTCTCCTACTGTTGGTTGGGTTTTGTTGTGTTTGAGTCGACAGAACGGAAACTCCTGTGTGAAAAACCTCGACCGAAACCAGTTTGGTGTTGGCGATATCAATTTGTAAAATTTTAGCAAACCTTGCCTTGTTTGTTTTGTTTGAGCTCGGCACTGTCACTGTGAGCAGTGTCTACACTACACCAAGCGAGAGAGTATGGAAGAATTATCGTTAGTTCAAATGAAGCCATCCGACAGAGAGCGAGTGGTTGACTTTTTACTGTCAGAATTCACCACCCAAGAACCGTTGAATGTGGCGGTGGGTAATCGAACTCCAAGTAGACAAGGTCTAGACAAATTCGTGCCTAAAGACGACATCAGTTTCTGTCTGATGGCCTTTGATTCTGATAATAAGATAGTAGGTGTGGGATTGTACAGAGAAATCGGAACGATTTATCGTCCCGTTCGTCCGGTGGATCCCGAAGCCACTCCCGGTCAAAAGATTGGCACTTTTCTGCAGATTGTGGAAAACGAAGCAGTCAAAGTGATTCCTGGAGACTTGAAGCGATTGCTTCTGGGAGACATTTTGTGCATTGCCGCCGAATATACCAGAAAAGGCTTGGGAGAACGAATGCACTATCATGTGGTAGATCTGGCCGTTAAAGCCGGGATTGACGGATTATGGGGAATTCAGACCAACCGGAAGTCGCAGAGAATGGGAGATAAACTAGGACTGCAAGTTCTGACCGTGGTCAAACATATGGATTTTAAGGACAGTGCAGGAAATGTTATTTTTAACTGTTTAGACGGCACAGATTGTGCGAGAGTTGGATTTAGATCTTTGAGAAAGCCACGTGCAAAACTTTAACCGTATGTCCAAAATGCTACGTACGTACTACATGTAGACACGCACATATACAGTAGATACAGTATGAATAAAAAGTGCCAACCCGCTTTTTCGAATTTTATTCAAACGGTTCTTTCTCCGTCACTTCTTTATCGATTTGGCTCACGTTTTCAGCAAAAATTAAAAGCACAACTGGCTAGAAATGGTGAAAGCTTAGTGCCGAAATTGCAACTGGTACTGGTTTTATGACCGAAAAAACTGAGAATCAGGGCGGTCCACAGAAAAAATTTGACTTTGAAACTTGCAGGAATGACTGGTGTTGCGATGTTGTAATATACTGACTGGGAAGTCCTCTAGCTCAAAGGGCACTTTAACTGGTGAGTTTAAAAAACATGGCTAAATCGGACATTTCGTAAAAGCTTCATTTCGATTCTGAAGATTTTCTGTTTTTCAAAAACACTGTGGAGAAGCTTTTACTATGTGGAACAGAGTTTAAATATCCGGTTCATTCATTTGTTGAACTACCATCTGTGCTCATTATCAACAGTTTCCGTGACTTTGACTGCAGAAGGTACAAATTTCTAAACTATGGGATTTTCGACCATGTTTTTGAAATTCCCCAGGTTTGGTGCACGTTGAGCTAGAGGGTTGCCGATTCAGTGTTACACCCAATGGCAACATCAGTTTACCCTGCAAGTTTCAAAGTCATGCTCTTCGAAATAACTTCCGTGGACGACCCCTGATTTTCAGTTTTTCGGTCATAAAACCAGCAGCAGTTGGTATTTTCTTCCAAAACTTGCAAAATTGGTAGCCAGTTGTGTTGTTAATTTTTGCTGAAAAATTGAGCCCAAATCGATAAAGAACTTGAATAAAGTTCGAAAAAGGGTGGACACTGTACATATATTCGGTTTTCCAAAGATTGTCGCGAATGGCAGCAAGAAGAAATGTTATCATACTTTTAGGACACCCTGTCTATGAACCATCAGCTTTAAACAGCGGTAGTACGCACAAACATACATATCAGCAATAATAGCTATTAATTGAAATTATGAGTCAAGCCTTTCGAACAATAGCGAACCACAAGTCCATTAGCTTCAAAAATCTTGGTCACGCCCTTCGATGGGTTTGCTTGTCGAGTTCGTCAAGTCAACGCCTGTTTCATTCAATGCGAACAACACAAATCTGTTCATAGTGTAGACAAACAGACATAGTCCAATGTTCGCCAAAAAAGCGTTATTTCAAAAGCGTCAGTGGACCGTTGCCAGCCATCGAAGCATTTCTTGCCAGAAATCTGAGCAGACGTTTGGGTTAGAGTAAAGATCAAGAAAGAAAAAAGAACAGAGATAGGAAGCGAACAAGTTGAGCGGTGCTTGATGACTGGCCTGGAGTAAGAGCGGCTTATATTTCAATCAGCAGTGAAATTGGATAAAGCCATCTGTCGTTCAAACCGGCGGGGTCTCCAGGCAGCAGTCGAAGGCGCACAGATATCCGCCATAAAACTGATTGCCACTGTCCTTGCTAAAAACGGCTATTTTTCTTTTCAACTATTCTCTTCGATTATTCGATTGTGTGGCCGATTTGCGTAGGTGGCTCTAAATGTATGCCATGTGCGCTGAAGGGAAAAGTCTATTATTAGTTGAGATGCAATAAATTACTAACTAACTAGTAGAACTGGGACTACTATTAGTTTAGTAGTTCGCTTGTTTTCGGCTGTAGAGAAACCTGCCTATAACATGTTGAAGAAATTTGGCTACTTTAAATTGTTAAAACGTGCCCGGTTTCTGCGAATTATGATCTTTCTAGACCATACCCCTCTTGGCTCGAAAGCGGCATGACATAGGTACAATTAACCATCCGCTAAAAGGCAAGGGTGTTGATGTTTTAGCTCAAATTCCAGGGAGTGAGTATCGTTGATAATCGTTGTGGACTTTCCGGCTAAAAATCGCAGAGATTGCTCTATTTAATACTGTTGTTTTTCAATCAATTTTTGCAATTCTTCGCTTGAAATAGTAAAAAAAACTTAGCTTAAAAACTGCTTACCAGTCAAATTGAAGGGAGTTTGGTTCTTGGGCAACCAAACCGACCTGTTACATGTAGATATGTATCGTTAATCCGGATTTAGTTAATCAAGACAAAAATCATGCGAAATTTTGTAATTCAGATGTGAATTTTCAATCGAATAATGCTTTTCGTTGAGTTACAATCTGATTGTTTTAACTGTTTAGGGGCTCTAATCAGCTGAATTGAACTTTTTGGCTTTTAATAAAAAGGAACTGCTACAGAATCTGATTCGAAACTAACAAAAAGCTGTCATTTAGGACTTTGACCCGAAAAACAGTGGGTCCGGATTAACGAGCCATGACTGTACGTGTTTGTTGATTGACCCAAATTTGCTATCGGCAGAGGCATTTTACTATTTCCGACTGTGACCTGTTAGTAAAGGCAATTATATTCAGCTAACAACTTGTCGGCAAGCGGCGGCCGAGAAAAAGTTATAAAGCGGCTCTAACAGGCAATTAAAATTGGCGTCTGTCTCGCTACTAGCCTTCTGGCAGTTGAACTTTTGAGCGATGATCGGCGAATCGGCTTGAAGGCTGGTGTTTTTGTGCCAGCGACTACTGCAATCTAATTAGGAGTCCATGCGTGCAAGCAGCGCTATGGTTTGGTGTCTGTCTCTATGCGCCTCTCTCTCTCTCTCTCATCGCTTAAAGTGATTAGTGCGGCTCGTCTGTGACCCATGTGCATAGGTGCATGACAGCTTACTCGATAATAATGAGCGATAAGTTGGAGGGTGAATTCGGTTCGGAGATCTATCCCGGCCAAGTGGAGTGGAGCGTAGATTTATGAGCAGCTAGCGCATGCGTATCCAATGAACGGCCCACCTGCCAGCACTCGAACTATTGTTATTGGAACCTCTGCTGCGCAAGTTAGCATTAATAATTGAGAGCCACTCCGCCAGTCGGTCTGCGTGCTACGAGCCAATATTATTCTGATTGCTTTAAGCCCAATGATGATATGATAGCGGCCGTGTAGTAACCGTTACCAAACACTTATATATGCATTTTTGTTCCAGTTCTCTGCTAATGGCCTCGTATCCGGAATCTCAGAACCGCACCTACTACCACTACTAATTATGAGCCAAAATGAACCCAGCACTGGGGATGGTTATTACGCTGGCCTACTGTGTGACAAGTAATTTTCTCTGCTCTATTTTATGGAGCTATTTGTGTTTGGCTGTTTTAGTCGCCGACGCAATTTCCTGTTTTATATGCTTTGGGGAGGGGTGCAAGGCCGATACCTGCAGTTCGAATAGTGGCTGGTGTGTGAA
This sequence comes from Sabatieria punctata, assembly GCA_030248155.1. Taxonomy (NCBI): domain Eukaryota; kingdom Metazoa; phylum Nematoda; class Chromadorea; order Araeolaimida; family Comesomatidae; genus Sabatieria; species Sabatieria punctata. Next base: position 6,412 of record JASANB010003319.1, read on the forward strand.
AACGAAGCAAGAAGTGGCAGGTAGGTGGGGCGAATTGGTGATTCGTTCAACTGTGTGCTTGATTAGCAATTAATCTGCAAATTAGGAATTTTCGAGTGATTAAACTTTGTGAAATTGTTATGTCCAGCTCAGGCGAGAAAACGGGAACGATTTTTTACTAGACAGTCTAGACATGTACAGAGCTTGTCAACGAAAAACTACAGCGCAGCACTCAAAGTTAAAAAAGATTTTGGCAATGAACTAAATCGAGTTTTTTCTATTCTGTTGCACTTCATAATAAAACAGATTCCTACTGCTGGGAGGAGAGCTAACAAGGCTTTACTTGTTCCGTAAAATGAGTGTGTATGTGAACTGTAGAGGCTCGTTTTTTTAGCCATCAGCAGTAGGAATCTATTTAAGAATCGTTTTTGTTCAGTGTCAAAATATCTATTTCAACTTTGAGGGCAAATATCTCAGGAACAAAATAGAGTATCTTAATGAAAATTTTGTCAATGTTTCAAGAGTTTATCTATCTTTCATTCAAAAACGATTCATTCAGATCGGTTGAGATTTACGATTGCTACAGTAAGAAATCTGCTGGTTGTTGTACTAATACCAGTCAACAAACAGTACAACTGAAGATTTGAGACTATTTCGAAGGAATTAAAAAACAAAATAAAATAGGGTTTATTTAAAAATCGGAGCCACTTATCCTATTGCTTATTGTTTGCAGGCACAGTGAGCATATTCAAAACGTGTGTACCGAGCGATACTCCTCTCAGTTTGTACACCACCAATCTGATGGGCATTCGTGAAGGGTGCATAGAGAAGGAGATAAACATAGACGAAAAGCCTATAGTCACTGGCCCGGTCGTGCAGTCTTTGGTTTGCTACTGCAGAACTGACCTATGCAACCAGGCTTCCACTTGGAACAGTAGCTTTGCAGCTCTGCTTTCACTCTCACTACTCTCGTTGATTCTACCACTCCTTATTATTACCTGAACTCTTATAAATTATACATGTCTAGCGCGTCTCGTGAGCTGCCTCACCGATATCGACACACAGACCCCGTCCGGTTTTCTGGTCAGTAATTTTTTGGCTCAATTAATTTGCAATTTTTATTTAATATTTTTACGATGCTAAAATTCGCTTTGTAAAAGAGCAGCTTTTAGATGTATTTGAGCCTTATTTTGACTTTTTACGGATTTTTTACTACTTTTTACTACTTTCAGCGATTTTTGGTACTCTACCTGCACCGTTCCCCTGGAATTTGGGTTTTGACCCCCAGCTCCCTACCCTTTGGCGAACAACCGATATCATATGATGATTATTTATTATTGCAGAGTTCTGACGAATCTAAGAAGTTGTGCAGCGTTTGATTTCAGTACCGATCAGTATCGAAATTCAGCTCAAATTCAATCTAAGCATGATTGCTAATCAATGTGGACTAAAACAATTCAACACTCAACTATTGGCAGAGTAGCGTACCTGTACCTAGTACAAACGTCTGCACAGGACGTAATACAGACGTGTACATAGTAGTGTAGAACGTTCAGGACTTTGTTTTGGTATTATTGGCAAGTTACTACTTTCGAGATTTGAAGGCAAATTTTGTGTTTAGTGTGTTGTAGTTCAAAACATCGAGGCAAACAAATATCGTAATAATTAATGCGTTCGAATTGAAAAAACCCGGTTGATTTTTTTTAGTTATATGGCCAGTGCTTTGCAGTAATTTGTAATTGTTGCTGTGCTAAAATATTCTTGTTGTGGCTTTATGTAGGTATTTGTAAATAAAATGGTATTTGTAAATAAAATGTAAATTTTATGTATGTGTGGTATTTGTAACATAGCACATGTAAAATATTCAACACAGGTTTAATATGTGCGTGCGTTATACGGCCAAGCAACCAATAGGAACACTTCTGACAGTTTATTTTTCAGATTAGCTATCCACTACCGTTATGTAATAGCACACACTACCTGTGCTGAATACTTCACATGTACGTACAGTACTCAATGGATAGACGGTCTGTTTTCTTACCGGAAACGCTAGCTACATCTAAACAATTTTTCCTATTCCCTACCATTTTCTTTATAGCAATTCCTGACCTCAGCCACTTTGTGTCGTTTTTATTACAATTTCGTGAAGAGAAATTGCTAAAGCTAACTAAAGTTTCCAAAAGGCAATAACCAGCTTCAACCCTAACGCCCGGTTCACACTTGCGTTTAATAAGGAATAGAAATCTGGGATAAGTAATGAGGTCTTATCCAGACCCGTTCACACTACCGTATAGTGCTGTTTATAGTACCGGAGAGTGCTGCATTGGGTACCCGGGTACACATGCTAACCAGCACTTAGCATTTTCCGCAAGAAAAATGAGATCCTGTTAGTGTACCTGGTACAATAACTGGCACTCATTTTTCTTGCGGAAAATGCTAAGTGCTGGTTAGTGTGTGTACCCGACCCGGGTACCTGGTACACTAACTGGCACTTAGCAACATCATGTTAAACGGCTTGTTTTCACGATTTCTGAGCAAAAATGCAATTTTCCAGTTCAGATTACTGTTTTTGCCATGTAAATGAGAGTGGTTGGTCAAATTTTTTATTCTTGTGACGTTTGCTGCGTCAGTAAAAACGATTGAAAATGAACAAAAATATATGTAGACCTGCTTTAAAGGTACCATAATGTTAGAAATTTTTGACACCCATGACATAAAACCTGTATCCAAATAGCGTACCCCGGGTACACAATAAGGGACTAAGTGCCAGTTAGTGTACCCTGGGTACGCTATCTGGAGGGGTACCCTATGCAGCACTCTCCGGTACCCGGGTACTATATATGGCACTTAGGGTTTTGCGGAAATAAAAGTGAATCCCCTTATAGTGCCCGGGTACTATATATGGCACTCTACAAATCTGCTCTATAAGCAACTAACAATAGTATGTGAAATTTCTTGCTAAAATTACGGTCTACTTGTCAAAAATAGTTTCTTTACTTACATCAGAATCTCTATGATTACATTATCTACTGTTTTTGTTCGTACAAACAATGTTTACCACCAAAAATCCTATAATGTTCGGACATTTTATATTAATAACTGCTCATTGTAGAATAAAAATTTGTCTCCATTTATAGTACCGGTACTATAAATGGGCACTAAGTGCCGTTTATAGTACCCGGGGTACCATAAATAGGGGGTACTAACGTGGGCAAATATATGCCTACTTCATTTGTATATGTATATGTATATTTATATATACTACTGTTGTTTGTGTATACACATACACATTTACCTAGACAAAAATACACATTGTTTTTTCAATGTGTATACACATACACATACACAAACACATTGAAAATTCAGATACACATTACCATACACAAACACTACTCGAAATGTGTATTTTTGTGTATGTGTATTTGATCAGCAAAAGTCGATAAAATTTCGAACAGAATCGTAAAATTTCGATGTTTTTGCTGCAGTAATAAACGGTAGATAGCCTGATAAAGCCTTCAAATGGCCTAAGTAACTCGATTTCAAGGCTATCCAAGGTTTAAAGCAACAAACATTGAAAGATTTGATTTTCTTAGCATTTCTGGCTCAAATCTACCAAAAAATTTGCATTTTCAGTACAATACACATACACAAATATACACAAAAATACACATTGTTTTGTTGAATGTGTATACACAAATTACCATACACGTTTGAAGGTAAATGTGTATATACATACACATACACATACACAAACGGAAAACCCAATACCAAACAACAGTAATATATACAAATGCACATTAGTTTGTATATGTGTATGTATATATACATATACAAACAAAATTTCAATATTGCATATTTTTTGTACAGGGTGTGCCAAAAAAAACAACCCAGCAGATTTTTTGCTGTAGCAACCGCAAATCGCAACCGATTTGAATGAATATTTTTTTAAATAAAAGATAAATAAATTCTTGAAAGACTGATGAATCGCTTATTAAGATAGCCTGCTTAGTTCCTGAGATATTTGCCCTCAAAGTCAAAACAGAGATTTTGGCAGTGAACAAGAGTGATAAACACAACCCAGCAGATTTTTTACTTTTGCAACCATGAATCTTAACCGATTTGAATGAATCCTTTTTTGAATGAAAGTTTGATAAATTCTTCAAAAATTGGTGCAATATTTATTGAGATTAACTGCTTAGTTCTTGAGATATTTGCCCTCAAAGTCGAACCAGATTTTGGCAAAGAACAAGAGCGATTCCGTTGCACTTCATAATAAAGCAGATTCCTACTGCTGGGGGCTAATGACACTTTACTGTTGAAGTGAACCGAGTTTCTGTGTCACCAGTAAAGCCTCCAATAGCCCTCAACAGTAGCAGGAATCCGTTTTATTACGAAGTGCAGCGGGAAAAGAAAAATTCCCTCTTGTTCACTGCCAAAATCACAGTTTTGATTTTGAGAGTGAATATCTCAGGCACTAAGCAGAGTACATTAATAAACGTTGCATCAATCTTTCAAGAATTTATTTATCTTTCATTTAAAAAAGAATTCATTCAAATCGGTTGAGATTTGCGGTTGCTACAGCGAAAAATCTGCTGGGTTGTTTTTTTTGGCACACCCTGTATATTTGTATTAGAGTGCGAACTGGTATTGGGTATTGGGTATTGGGTGTATTGGGGTGTTTTCCAGGTATTGGGTATTGGGTATTGGGTTTTGGGGTTTTTACCCCCCAATACCCAATACTAAATTGGACAATTAAAAATAGAGAAAAATCGATGTTGACCTGAAAAATTGATCTGAAAAAATCGAAAAAGTTGATCGATGATTCGGTTTAGTAAGCTGTTTTTGCGTTAAGGAGCCGTCCATAAACGACGTCGTTCCAAAATCCCGATTTTTGGAGCCCCCTCCCCGTCGCGTCTTGGCCACGGGTAGTTTACGCTATCCCGTGTGTCACGGCAGCCCCGGCATCCGTGAGAGCCGGTTGTTTGTGGGTTCGAAACCAGTTGAAGCGACTGGAAGTAGTCGACGTAAAGCCCAACCCAGACCGCCGAAAGCCGGTGATTTCCAGTAGGTAAATGGGAACCGAACCGGCGCTGCCGTTGCACCTATTGGGAGCAAAAGGGAGGGTTGTTTGTAGACAGGGCTACCCCATTGAAGGGCTCTGAAAAGAGCGAGTGGGCAGTGGCCCAACCAGCCTCTTAAAAAGTTTAATTGCAGTGCTAAATATCTTGTGTACACAACTAGAATGTACCTGTCCACTGAAATGAAAATTTTGGCCCAGCTATGCAAGTATTGGGTATTGGGTATTGGGGTATTGGGGTATTGGGGGTCTCAGGTATTGGTATTGGGTATTGGGTATTGGGGTATTGGGTTTTTTAGGTATTGTTCGCACTCTAATTTGTATAATAAGAATATTATAAATTTTCAGCAGTTTTATGAATGAATGAATGAATGTTTATTGATTTTAACAAACAAACAAAGAATAAAGTTTTAGGTTAGCTACCCCTTAGTTTTAGGTTAAAAGGTATGTTAAGGCTTAGGTTCTGGCTTTAGTCTTCGATTCAGGCCAACTAGGCTCGTACATACAGTAGGTATAGTTTTAAGCAGAAATAGCCTGAAATCGTTGTTACGCATTAGAAATGGCTGAACGGGTTTATCTGAAAAAATAATAACAGTTTTAAAACTGGGACGAAACGAAAAGGGAAACGTGTGGGATTCGATTATCAATTTCGTCGTTACGCGTGCCTACTGTTCCATTTTTTCGTTACAAACAGAAAAACTCATTTCAAAATACTTCTGAAACGAAGATGAATAATATTTGGTACCGGTACCATATATGGTACGGTACCACCACTCCACTTATTCGAAGAGGTACCATATTTAGTGCCGGTACCATATATGGTACCACCACGCTCGGGGACTGTGGTGGTACCATGGTACCGGCACCATATATGGTACCCCTACCTTCGAGCACTGTGGTGGTACCATATATGGTACCCCTACCTTCTTGAGGCCAATTTCGCACTTGATTTTGAACGTTTTTGGAGATGTTTTCTTTTCGATTCCAACTCACAACCCTGCGATCTTTTCCGGCGCTCAACCAACTTCCCAACCCTTCTCTGAACTTTGTAGTTTATGGTTGGCCTCTTACATTGTCTTACGAAAAAAACAGATTGGGCTGATCGAATATGCATGTACCCACCACCCATGCCCATGCCTAACTTTTTCACCTTTCCCGAACGTGGTGGTACCATATATGGTACCACTACCCTCGGTACCGGTTCGGGGCCTGTGGCGGTACCATAAGGTACCGGTACCATACTGTATATGGTACCCCCACGTTCGGGACCTGTGGCGGTACAATATAAGGTACCGGTACCATACTGTATATGGTACCCCCACGTTCGGGGCCTGTGGCGGTACAATATAAGGTACCGGTACCATACTGTATATGGTACCCCCACGTTCGGGGCCTGTGGCGGTACCATAAGGTACCGGTACCATACTGTATATGGTACCCCCACGTTCGGGGCCTGTGGCGGTACAATATAAGGTACCGGTACCATACTGTATATGGTACCCCCACGTTCGGGGCCTGTGGCGGTACCATAAGGTACCGGTACCATACTGTATATGGTACCCCCACGTTCGGGGCCTGTGGCGGTACAATATAAGGTACCGGTACCATACTGTATATGGTACCCCCACGTTCGGGGCCTGTGGCGGTACAATATAAGGTACCGGTACCATACTGTATATGGTACCCCCACGTTCGGGGCCTGTGGCGGTACAATATAAGGTACCGGTACCATACTGTATATGGTACCCCCACGTTCGGGGCCTGTGGCGGTACAATATAAGGTACCGGTACCATACTGTATATGGTACCCCCACGTTCGGGGCCTGTGGCGGTACCATAAGGTACCGGTACCATACTGTATATGGTACCCCCACGTTCGGGGCCTGTGGCGGTACAATATAAGGTACCGGTACCATACTGTATATGGTACCCCCACGTTCGGGGCCTGTGGCGGTACCATAAGGTACCGGTACCATACTGTATATGGTACCCCCACGTTCGGGGCCTGTGGCGGTACAATATAAGGTACCGGTACCATACTGTATATGGTACCCCCACGTTCGGGGCCTGTGGCGGTACCATAAGGTACCGGTACCATACTGTATATGGTACCCCCACGTTCGGGGCCTGTGGCGGTACAATATAAGGTACCGGTACCATACTGTATATGGTACCCCCACGTTCGGGGCCTGTGGCGGTACCATAAGGTACCGGTACCATACTGTATATGGTACCCCCACGTTCGGGGCCTGTGGCGGTACAATATAAGGTACCGGTACCATACTGTATATGGTACCCCCACGTTCGGGGCCTGTGGCGGTACCATAAGGTACCGGTACCATACTGTATATGGTACCCCCACGTTCGGGGCCTGTGGCGGTACAATATAAGGTACCGGTACCATACTGTATATGGTACCCCCACGTTCGGGGCCTGTGGCGGTACCATAAGGTACCGGTACCATACTGTATATGGTACCCCCACGTTCGGGGCCTGTGGCGGTACAATATAAGGTACCGGTACCATACTGTATATGGTACTCCCACGTTCGGGGCCTGTGGCGGTACAATATAAGGTACCGGTACCATACTGTATATGGTACCCCCACGTTCGGGGCCTGTGGCGGTACAATATAAGGTACCGGTACCATACTGTATATGGTACCCCCACGTTCGGGGCCTGTGGTGGTACCATATATGGTGCCGGTGCCTGACTGTAAAACCTTGGCTTCCAGAATCACATTTCGTCTTCGAACCAGGTTTAAATTAGACATTGTGGCGGCCGTGAATGTACGCGCGGATTGTACAAGAAGGCCCCAAACAAAAGGAGCAGTGACCAGAGCAGAGCCTAATAATCTCTATCAAAATTGGTGTAGGTGGCATCAGCGGTAGCATCGGTGAAGAGACTGGAGTGGCTAGTGGCCAGGATGCAGTGTCGGCTGTCAAAGCTGAACTTTCACAGAGGATATGTGAGACGCAGAAGATGGCACAATCGGCGCTCGACACCCCCTTGTGACTTTCGATCGTCATTCTCTCAGCTGGCACTAGACGCTTCTTGACACCCTTGAACTTGTTGGTAGAAGGGTTCTCTGAAATCAGTCCTACAGTCTAGCACTTACAGTAGGAGCCGGCCATACACGACGTCGTTCCAGAAGGGGGAGGGAATCGAATGAAATGCGACAATAGACAACGCAACAACAGGAGGGGAGGGGTTGGCAAAAAACGACGTCGCTTTTTGGGAATTTTAGGCAACTTTGATTGTATTATTTTCAATTTAGGTACTGTACATTCTGGCAAAGCTTTCTACATACAGAAAAGCTTCTAGGGATTTATTTTATTGATTCATAAGTATGGCAACAAGAAAACATGACAGTACTATATGTACTTCACTTTTATCGGGGGGAGGGTAAACCGAAACGGACGTCGGCTTAGAAAGGGTAAGGGGTCCCCAAGAAACGACGGAAGGCGATTTTGGGGAGGGGTTCGAAAAATCGGGATTTTGGAACGACATCGTTATTTAGAAAAAACCGGACACATGTGTGTCAGTTCCAGAAAAGGAACTCATGTTTCCGTAAAACGATCCAGATTCGGGTTTTTCGGTCAATTCGAAGTGGTTATGTTCGGCCCCTTAACGCCGTTTATGGTACTGGCACCATATATGGTGACTGTACCTAAAGGCTAGTGGCACAATATATCCAAAGATTGAAAACTTTAGCTTTACAGAGGAAAGGTTTTTGTCTTCTTCGCACTCTAAAGTATCTACAGAATAGTTTACGGTATTTGCAGAGCTTTGGGACCGGAGCCAAGCAGGGAATGTCGTGCAGTTTGAGAGTTTGACCGTTGATGCACAAGCAGTCTTCGTTCCCTTTCAGGTTGTCCGGTTGGTTTGCCGATTCGTCCCACAGATTCGGGTCAATCGGTTGCATCTGACCACGAGGCAGGGGCCACACCCAGCCTGTCACGTTTGACTCGGCTGGGTTCCGGTATTTCGGAGTACCCGATACCCCAATGCAACTTGCGTAGGGACCCTGAAATTAGTGCACTCATCCATACATGTAATAGGCTCATTTGCTAAATCAATTTACTTTGTAGACTCCGTCCAAGGTTAGTGCAGAAATGATGAGCATACTCCCAGGGTAGATACGAAGGTGATCTATCATTTGAGGTGGTAACTGTGGGTGATGCTCGTAAGTAACGACCGTTTTTCCTTTGTGCACAATCTTAAATGGACCTTTTAAAACTGTTAAATTGGGTTTGTTGAGGCAATTCTGACTGGTTTATTTTCCAGGCATTGCGGTATTGTAAAGGGGATTTATCCGGTTGGCGTTGACCCTACTCCAATTGGAGTAGTTTCCTGACGGTAAGTAGTTTCCGACTTTGCAATTTCGAAAATGCTTACCGTCCGCCCCCGCCCGTTTGTGGGCTGGTACTAAATCCTTACCGTCACCACGCCCACTTGAACGCTTGCCAAACTGCACGGTTAGGAAGCGGTTAGGAGAAAGCACGGCTAGGTACGGTTGTTTAGATGCGCAGGTGCCTAGCCTTCTAGACATGGACCGACGCACTTATCTCCGAGCGCGGCCTTGTTTTCCATTTCACTTCGGACCGCCTCTAGCTTTTACCGCTCAGCTTTTTGTTCTTATTCCAGAGGATTTTTAAAGATTAGCTGCTGTTGATTACGAAAGGAAAGGTGCAAATTTCAACTAGACTAACATTCAAAATCGCCGCCGTTCGAACTTATTTCCTGCACTAAATTAGCAGATAACAATATTTAACGACTACGGTAACAAACATGTCCCGTCTAAAGTCGGAAATCTCGAAGTAAGGAACCGATTTAGTCAATCGATCGAGGCTCCGCCCCGTCAGAGGCTCCGAAAGCTTACCGTCGGACAAATTTGACGCCCACCGAAAGTCGTGTTTCTATCCGTCGCAAATTTGCTGCATAGGTTAGCCACGGTTAGAAAATCCGACTTTAGACGGTCTGTCCTAAGGAGTTATGCCACAATAAACAATACAGATTGGGAACCTCCAAATAGCTCAAAGCATACATGTAACAGGGGGTCTGCCCCCCACCCGACTTAGGCCAGACCCCCCCGGACCGAAACGACTTTTCCGCCTCCCTCAAATTGTTCTGGCAAGTAATTTTTTGAGCAAATTTCTGCAATTTTTTACAATTTCAGACACAAAAATTGCCAAAATCGCCTGCAAAACAGCACTTTTAAGCTGTATTTCAGCCCAAATTTAAAAATTTTTGACAATTTTTAGCCAAAAAATTAAAAATTGCAATTATTTCGATTTTTGAGCGTTTTTAGTGCATAACCCCCTCCCAAAATTTGGGCTCAGACCGGGGACCGGCGCCAGATCTCCCTCGGGGGATGACCTGTTACATGTATGGCTCAAAGTTCAATCAATCATTTGTAGCTTTACCTTAAGGAAGCCCTTTTGGGCTAATCAGCTGAAAGTAGCAGGATTTATGTGGTAATTTTACCTATAGTGGCGGATTTCGTATACTGTTGCTAAGTAAATTATAAATATAATTTTAATTATATTTTTTAGAAATTTACTAATACAAGTAAATTATTTGGTAAGTAAATTATAATTAAATTAAATTTCTACGAAAACAGGTAAAGTTAATTATAATTATAATTTGCAAATTATACTTACCAAAAATAATTTACTTAATTTACTTAAAATATACTTAATTTACTTACACAAGCCTAGCTACTTCCGAACCTTTTTGGCAGCATGCAAGTGCTGTGTGAGTGTCTGCTTTTGGTATCTATACCTTTCAATGGCAATCCATACTTACAGCATACATGTAACAGGGGGTCTGGGGGGTCTGCCCCCCCCCCACCCGACTTTGGCCAGACCCCCCCATCTGGGGACCCCCCCCCCCCCCCCGAGACGATTTCACCGACCCCCCCCCCCCTCCGATTTTTCTGGCAAGTAAATTTTCGAGCAAATTTTTGCAATTTTTTACACTTTCACACACAAAAATTGCCAAAATCGCCTGCAAAACAGCACTTTTTAGCTGTATTTCAGCCCAAATTAGCGATTTTTGGCAATTTTTAGCCAAAAATTGCGATTTTTCTCGATTTTTGAGCGTTTTTTAGTGCCTACCGCCCTCCCCCAAAATTTTGGCTCAGACCCCCCCGGCCGGCGCCAGACCCCCCCAACCCCCCCCTCCCCCCATCGGCGGATGACCTGTTACATGTATGACTTACAGTACACAATTTTCCCGGGATCCGGCTCGCCCACCGCCTTTCGTCTTTGCGCTGCTTTCTCTTAATCTCCCACAAAACAAACTAAAACTACTCCATTTTATCTGCCGAGCTAAAAGTGGTTATTAGGTACTTTTCAGGCGGTTTTACTATGCGATAGCATATGTTCAGTCTCACAGGCATTGTCTGTTGTGGATGCAAGCAGAAACTGACTGGAAAGCCTCGTGAGACTGAGGTTCTAATTATCACCAACTGTCATTATTACTGTTGACAGACATGGGCTATCATTTCGGCTGAGAGGTGACAAATTTTCAAATTCTAAGGGGCTGGCTGGAGGGTGTAGCGGCGGCTGATGGGGGGTTGAGAGGATGGTAAGCTAAAAAGTCCGATTTTTCGCTAGTATTAAGGTTTTTGACTAATTTTCGTTTAGATAGGTTGAAATAAGCTACTCTGAGCTCATTCACACCTAACCTAGCCATACTTTTATCAAAATATTCTTCCAAAATACCCTGAGGGGGTAGCGGTAGCCTGAGGGGCAGTAGGTCAGGGCCTGAGGCCGGTAAATACCCTCGCCCTCAACTCCCTCTGTCCATGTCTGTTGTTGACGTAACCTGCGATACCTTCGTTTGGTTTTCATTCTGATAACTGTTATAGCATCCTTGCTTAGTTGGAAGCAAAGCTGAAGGTGCTAGCCGCCCAAATTCAGGCCTTTTTTAAATATACTTAATGTACTTAATTTAATTAAATGTGGTAAGTAAATTATAATTAAATTAAATTTCTCTCAGATATGGTAAGTAAATTTTAATTTAATTATATTTTTCTGGGCAGATGGTAAGTAAATTATAATTTAATTATATTTAAAATAAATTTACTTAGCAACAGTAATTTCGTACTGTATAGTGCTGTTTATAGTACTTGGGTACTATATACGGCACTCTACAAAATCTGCTCTATCAGAAACTAACAATAATATGTAAAGTTCTGTGCTCAAATCACGACCTAATTGTCAAAATTTGTTCTTTACTTACATCGGAACCTCTATGATTGCATTATTTATTATCTTTCTTCACACAAACAAGGTCTACCACCAAAATACTGTAATATTGGCACGTTTTGTATTGATAACTGAACTGCTCACTCCAGCCCCATGTGTAGTACCCGGGGATAAATAGGAGTACTATAAACAGCACTCTACGGTAAGTATAGTCAGGTTTGTGTCATTTCATCCCGAAAAAACCAGCTTACAAAGTATGTTTTGTTGAAACTTTGCACTTCAAAGTAGAAGAACGGTGCATCTGTCAATCCAGCAAATGGAACGGTTTTGCCCGCTGGCCAACTATCGTTGAATTTTGCTTTGGCAGTCACTTTAGAGGGTGTAAAAGTGACCTCAAGGGGGTAGTTGGCAATGTCTTTTCGTAAAGTCACTGTCACCCTAAAATTATTGTCAAATAACGAACGTACAGTACATACGTGTCAGAGTAGGTGGGCCCACAGTAATTTTCGTGCTAAGAAGTGTGTGGTCTTTGATTTTTGGATTTCACATGTTTCCTTGAGTTTGTAGGGATGAGGCAAGAAACATAGTAAGTTTCTATATTTGTTCTACTGCCAGACAGAAAAATTAGATTTGTTATTGATTGCTATTTCCTTAAGGATTGCGTCTGGCCAAAATAATTAGTGTTTCCGATTAAATTAAAATTATACAACAAAATTAAATTGTTTTGGCCAAAATCACCAAGTAAGTAGCAATTTAATAACAAATTAAATTTGTCGCAATGACTGTCAAACAAATTAAAATTATATTAAATTTGTAAAACTGGCCTAGAAATTTGATATAAATTTGATATGAATTTGATACATATTTGCTTTGCTTGGTTTGGCAGCTTCACTAACCAAAGTCTAGCTAACAAAACAACAAGTTTAGTCCAAATACAATGACGTTGTTCGTGCTTATAGCAAAGATATCAACTTATTAAATGCTACATAATTTGTAGACCATTTGTCGCCATCTGAAGAAAGGACAACTCATTTTGGATTGGCAGGACCCAGGTTTTGAGCTGTTTCCTCAGGAACTGAGTATTGATATTAGCAAATTAATATTTAATTCATATCAAATTAAATTTCCGAATTTGGGTAACAAGCAAATTAATAGCAACTTATTTTCTTCTGAAGGCTGAGCAAGCAATTTAATAGCTATTTAATTTCAAAATAAATTTACTCGTAAACACTAAATATTATTTTAATATCGTCTTTGTTATTTAAATAAATAAACACTCACGCCTTTGTAAGGTCGGTCCGTTTCACAAGCAGTGTGATGCGAAAGTTGTCGGAAAACGAATAATCTTCTCTTAAACCCAGCTACAACAGAGTGCGTAGTGTACTGTACAGCATTATTTATCATCAGCCTTGGGCCCAAGTCTATAAAAATCTGATCACAATTTTAGTGTAAAATTAGAACCCACTGTAAGGTTATTTGCGGAAAATAGCCATGAAATTGGTTTCTCTTCGGGAGCCTGTTTAGGGAAATGCAGCTTGTTTAGTCTAACCATACGTTCACCTCATTTTCGGTGAAATGATTGATAGCTTCAATCGGGACTGAAGATGCAGGTAGCAAACTACCACCAGCAAAATCGGAACACTCTTCTGCTGCCTGTTCGAAGTCAACTCCCGTTAGCTTCACATAACAGACATTATGGTGGAAAAACGAGTTCAGCTAAGGCGGCGCATGCCTGCTGAAAGTCTGAAAATCGTTGGCGTTCGTACTAATCGGCTTGTTTCGGAAAACCCTACGTGCACCAGCTTATCAGGCTGCCAAGTCGCTCCACCTAAAGCATAAAGACCATAAACTATAATGTTCAAAATTCAAAATTTTCCAACGCTTGACCCTCACAATGTTTTACACTTTTTTCATCACAATCCCCTATAAAACTACAATCCTAGAAAACTTGCTGTGCATGTCCGGTAATGGAATATGTAAATCAAACTGTACACAACATAATCTTGTAGAATATATGAAAAACAAACTTTTTGACAGTAAACTACTGTTTTAGCAGTAAGAAACGTGAACTGTGCTAAGTTTTCCTGTAATGAATAATTTATGGTCGCAGACACTACTGTACAGCAGTCACTGGGAAGGACACCGAAATTTAGTTGTAAAAAAGCCTCTATTAGACAACTAAAAACGACCACTTCGATTCCAACCCCCCTCTCCCCCAGGGATGTGAGGTGTGTTTTTTCCGTTTTTTTCCGGAAAAAAAACCGGTATTTTTCCTAAGGGTCGGAAAAAAACATAAGTCGCGGAAAAAAACTCAAGCAAAAAATAGCCAATTAAAAACAACAGAAAAGACCAAATTTGGCATGATAAAACAAAAATGCAAACTGCTGTAAGAAAATTTGCATATAGGGTTTATTGATGAAGCCTGTCAGGGACTGTTTCATGCCTGTTTCGTGATTTATATCTATGTAACACTTGTATTTCTGGTCTGAAAAAACTGAAGAAGGTGCTAGAAAGCGTTAGGAATCATAAAACCAGTCTAGGATACTCAGAACTTCGGCTGGAGTTTTTTCCACGATTTAGGAAAAAACGGAAAAAACCGAAAAAAAACTGGAAAAAAACAGGCCGAGGTTTTTTTCGGAAAAATATACAACCCTGCTCTCCCCTACCATTCCTGATGGGATTTTTTAAGAAAATTAAAGAAAAAATCGAAAATCTACCAATTTATCACAAATCTAATAAAGTTAATTTTTCAAAATTTTCTCGCCCTTGTTCAAAATCCCAACCAGGCCTCCTCATACTGCTAAAACTGTTAATTTTAAGCTAAGAATGCCTTTCAAATGCGTTTTTGAAGGCTAGTTTCTCAAAATTCCCCTATGAAACAAAAGTGACGTCATCATTGGCCGAACCCCCCTCCCCTTGTCATCGATTGTCATCATTTGGCAAACCCCCCTCCCCCTAACCGATAACGTCATTTTACACTATTTCGCTATCACTCCCTATGGAGTGTGATACAATATAAGCATTAATTTATTTGTTTCACTGTGTCCCAGACCAAGTAGATGCAGCGTTAGGATCAGCAATTATAAAAACAGAGCAGATCCATGCAACCAGACATGGGCAAAGGGGGGGCTGAGGGGGATTGGCCCCCATCAGGCTCTGATCTACCCCCCATCAACCGGCCGTTACCCCCCATCAGGAATTTTTGGGAAGAATTTTGTATAGAAAATTATGATAAAAATACGCCTGGAATAGGCGTAAATGAGCTCAGAATAGCTAATTTTAACTTATTTTAATGAAAAATAAGCCAAAAAACCCTGATTTTCGCCAAAAATCGGACTTTTTTGCTTACCACCACATCAGCCCCCATCAGGCGCTCCTACCCCCCTCAGCCCCCCCTTCAGGAATTGAAAATTCTACCCCCCATCAGCCGAAATGCTAGCCCATGTCTGCATGCAACAGGATAAAGTATACGTAGGTGACAAGTAGAAAAACACCACAATCATCTGTTGTTGCAGCATAAACAAACCAATCTCCAATCTCTCGTTTGGTTTCTAGAAGAGTACCTAGTTGATGTTGTTTTTGTTGCGGTACTGGTAAATAGAGTTGTTGTTTCGGTTGTGGTGGTGGTTGTTGAGGAGTAGTGGCTGTTGAGGTTGACGTTGTAGTAGCTGAGATTGTAAATAGTTGCTGTTTTTATTAGTGGGGTTGCCGGTGCAGTTGGTTATAGTTGAGACCAATTTTGTAGTTAAACTAGTAGTGGAGGCTGCGGCGGGAAGAAATTTTGCAGAATTGCACATGTCTCTCCATCATTGCAGCAGTGAGAGCACACGATCATTACATGTGTTAACAGCGACCTTCCTCATCACACCCCTGTACCATCAACTTGCCATTCTTGTCAAACTGACTGAAGCAATGGTGATTTTTGCCATCTTCACACTGGACCACTTCATGGAAATCCTTCAAAAAGCAGCTGGCCATTTCAAAATCGAATCTGAACCTTTGGTAGTTGCAGTGACCGCGCCGAGAACAGCACGCCACAGCAGCTCGTTTGTTTCCAGGAGGCTTGGCAATGCAGATCGCTTTATCAGACCAGTAGTTGGGGTGATCTGGTGTCCAGTTGGGGTAACTTTTCACAGCAACAGAACACAACGAAAAACAGAGGCATTGCCTTTGCAATCTGGGGCCAATTTCTCACCTCACTTGAAATTGACTTGTACTTGACAAAACAAGCAAACTTGATAAATTTTATCAATTTTCGCTTTCTCACCTCTGAAAATTGTCAAGTCAATTACAAGTCAAGTGGCCAGTTTACAAGTGAATGTCAAGTGAATGTCAAGTAAATGTCAAGTAATGTTCAATTTCTCACCTATCAAATTTCTCCACTTGGCTTGTAAAATTTTATCAGTCTCTTGCGACCGATAAATGGGTGTCAGTCAAGTGAGAACGAAACACAAAACTAATGGATAAAAAGCAAACAAAATGCATCGAAATGTCTACTTAGGAGCCGTCCATAAACGACGTAGTTCCAGAGGGGGGAGGGGGTCGGCTGAAATGCGACGATAGACGACGCAGCAGGAGTGGGAGGGGGTTTGCAAAAAACGACGTCGCTTTTTTCGGAATTTTTAGGTACTTCAATTACATTATTTTCGATTTATGCGCTTCCTGTCAAACGTTTCTCCATACAGAAAAGCTTCCCAGAGTGGTTGTAGGGATTTATTCTATTGATTGCGCAGTATGGTAACAAGAAAACATGACTGTACTGTGTGCACTGCCCTTTTATTCGGGGGAGGGGGGGTAAACCAAAAACGACGCCGCCATAGGGGGGGTCCGCAAGAAACGACGCACGGCGATTTTGGGTGGAGGGGGTCCGAAAAATCGACGTCGTTTATGGACGGCCCCTTATGGGCTGAGGCATTTGTTCGTCTTAAATCAAGACACAGTAATGAATTGAAGCGCTTCTAAAAAACAACTCTATCTATTTGCAAAGAAACGCTTCTTACGTTTTACGCTCTTTCTTTAGAAAGCAAGAAAAATGCAGACACAGTAATGAATTTAAGCGTTTTTTTGCTTTCTAAATACTAAAGAAAGAGCTGAAAGACGCAGTATCGGCCTCTTCTAGTCTATTGCCTAAAACGTAAATAAGCATTTCTTCGCAAATAGATTAGTCAAACATTGAAATTTGTTAGCGGAAGAGCAGGTGGCTGCTCGTTCGGCAGACGTATTTAAGGATAAACTAACAATTAGTAATCGAGGATTGCAGTTTGCCTAGGTCAAGAGCACTGCCAGCAAACCCCCTTCCACTGGAGCTTATCTTCTGTCCTGGTCGCCGTTCTAGATACATACAGTACATGTTCTGTTACCAACAACGTGTGCCAAAAACTAAAACTAAGAAGAGGTTGTTTGCTAGCGTCTTAGTTTACCCTACCGGGCGTTTTATTGCATCGCGTCCGCACTGACGCTCAAATTAATAAGTCAGTCCGAGAGAAGGATTACGAAATTATTGGATGCTCCACTACAGAAAAAACATTTCGGCCGTGTACATGAGAGGCCCAGGTAAAAGATGGATAAACTGGCGATTTTTCTTCAGTTTGCCACGATTTCAAGTTTTCTTGCTGTCATGCTTCTTCCATCCATACACTCTCTGCAGATTGACACATCTCTTCTATGCAACTTCGATTTGTCATGCCGAAACACTAACCCAAGAATCGGTCAATTCAGTTGTGGAGATCCGATTAACTGACGATTTTCCTACACATTGCAACGATTTCAACTCTTGCAGCTGCGGTACTTCTTCGATTCCTTCTAAACGTACACTCGCATATGTTCTGGCCAACTCCGATTCACTGGGCCGAAGTAGCATCCCGAGAATCGGCCGATTCGGTTGCGGAAATGCGGAAATCAGTGGAAGTGACAATTTTTTCCTTTAGATTGGCTGCCCAATCCAATTTTCCATTTTTTCGCTTAAAATGTGTACCTCCTAAAATTTGTCCTCCTTAAAATTTGCACCCCCTAAAATTTTTTCTGTCCTTGGAACTTTATCGCTCTCTTTGGCGGCGTTTGCTTTGCTGAAATTATTCGGGGTGCTTTCTTTTATTTCTTTCACTAATTTTAAGACATTTCTAGCGAACAAAAATGCACCCCGAAAGATACAGAGAGCAAAGGATTTCGGACAGAAAAAAAATTAAGGGAGTAAGAATTTTAGTGGATACAAATGTTAGGGGAGGAAATAAAACACTCCAGCAATACAGGGCGCCAAAAACCACCCTAAAAATTACAGGGCATAGTGAATCGAAGAAAAATGGCCAATCTTAAGAAAAATTGTAATCTGCGAGTCGAATGGCGAATCGGAATTGGTCGGAAGAGATGTGAGTAAAAGCCCAGAGCGTATCGAAGAAGTATATGGCAGCCAATGAATACGTAGTTGCCATTTATAGGAAAATCGCCAGTTTTACATTCTTCTAGAACCGAATTCTCCGGCTGTTACTTCGCGGTGACGAATTGAAATTGCATAGAAGATATGCAGAAAGTATACGGTAGAAGCTAGAAACCCGGAAATCGTGGCAATCTAAAGGAAACTCGTCAGTTTAGCTATTTTCACTTGGGCCTCTCGTGTACGCGGCGGTAATGTAGTGAGTTATCCAGTAATTTGGTAATCCTTGTCCTTGACTACCGTAGTGAAATACGGTAAAAATCGCGTCCAAATAGCCGCAAAAAGCCAGTTTATAGCAGAGAATAATGATTTGAAGGGCGAAACGGCGAGCTTGCAGCGAGAAAAAAGCAGCGATCGACATATTTTAGCGCAACAAGCCCTACTTTCTAGCAATTGCAAGCCCTCTAAATGCAGTCGAAAAGTGAACTTTCCTCTCTCTACTTCCATTCTTTCCACTTCCAGTTAGGAATTATTGTTTGTTCGGCTGGTTATTTGGTGGCCCAAATCGTTGGCACCGATTTTATTTGTTTCAGCAGAGCGTCTGCATCATGTCGTCTTCTTTCTCTTGCTGAGGACAGATGCAGTCTAGGGGATGACGGCAAGCAACGATCCCCTCCCTCTGGTCGGACAGTCCTGGGACGTTTGGTTAGGCCATCAACCTCCGATTTGCAGCAGTTCTTTGGCCCAACCACTCTGTATGACCACTGATCTGATGATTTGGCCAACTGGTGCTCCTAAAAATGATTGCTTTTAGCGGCCGAGGCTGACCCGGACACCGAAAACAGTAACGATTCTCAATGCTCAAATGTGGCAGCACCCAGCTACAGCGGTTCCGCTACCCTTGTTGCCTGTCTGCCACATGCCAGTGCGTTTTTCTGCTGTATTTCTGTGATAAATTGGATTGTGTTAGCGTTTTTACTTGTGTTCCGGTTCTGTCGAACGCGTTTCTTAATTAGGACACCCATACATGTACTTGGAGGGTTTGGGGGTTACCCCGTAGCTGGAAAGGCCAAAGCCCCCTCACCGCCCTCCTCCAGAGACAGGTTAAGGGACCCCCGACCCAAAATACAAATACTAGTAGTGGCTCCAGTCTAACAAACTGGCGCAGAAATCACTAATTTTTAGCCTAAAATTCGCTTAAAAAGCCTTTGGAAACCGAATTTGCCGTTTCCAGTGCTGATATTAAAAAGAAATCGGTGTTTTTGGAAGCTCTTTTTGTCATTCTTGTTTTTAGCTCTAAAACGCTACCCGGCAGCTTAAAATAGCGATTTTTAGCGTCCTTACTGAAAAAAACGTGCTAAAAACGCATTTCCAGGCGTTTTGGAGCTTTTTGAAATTTGGGACTGCCCTCTGGGCGAAACCCCCTCGAGCCCCCACCTGAGGAAACCCCCCTCCCGCAGGTCGGCCCGGAGCTGTTACATGTATGAGGACACCTTGTTTTTGTTCGCCTAACTCACTAAAATTGTGTGCCTGCCACTCCGACTGGCAACGAACAACTGAACAAAGGCGAACACAAATGTTAGCGCTCGTTAGGCTAATCTGTTGGACACCATTCAAAATAATCCAAACCTTTAATGAAGGACGAACTATGACAAACAAAACAGCACTAATTTTATGCAAAAATTGTGTTCTTTTCTTGGTGTTATTCTGAGCCTGTCGGAGTACCGATTGGAATATAGTGAAGGCATGCATGGGCCGGAATAAGGACGCATTACCAGACGTTTTGGATTTGAAATTATTAACCCCACCTGCCGGTCAAACGGCACCTAACTCAGACTCGAAACATGCTTCAGGTATAAAATCGGTCTCAGGTGGGTAGGGAGGGCTGAACAAAATTTGCTTCAGTAAGTAAACCCGGCCCATACATGTTGCAGGTTTAGATTAAGGCTAAACAGTCAGGCAGTTAACGCCGTTTATGGTACTGGCACCATATATGGTACCGGTACCTAGAGTAGTGGTACCTGGAACCCATGGGTAGGGGTATGGTACAACCACAGTCCCCGAACGTGGGGGTACCACACGGTGCCATGCCGGAACCATATAAGGTGCCAGTGGCATAAACGGCGTTAGGTGGCAGACTGTTAAAGGGGTGATTTGGAAAGAAGTGTGAGTGTGAAGGAGAGTTTGTTTCAGAAGCGCCGTGCTATGGTCGCTGTCCCTCTTACGACCAGTTCCTGCTGGTTCACTGCAAGGAGTGCGGTGCTCGTCTCAAGCCGATCGCTTACAACTACCATTATAGTAGGTTTCTCTCCATTCCCGATTAGGAGCCGCCGACACTAACTCTATCTGTGTAAGCCACGGCATTTTTTACCTTTTAATATTCATCCACAGCTCAAAGGTCAACGCACTAAAACAAAAAATTGCCTCTCCACCATGCATGTAACAGGGGGTCTGCCCCCGACTTATGCCAGACCCCCACAGGATAGACACCCCTTCCGATTTTCTGGTATGTAATTTTTTAATCAGATTTTTGTGATTTTTTAGAATTTTAGACACTCTCTAAAGTCGCCTGTAAAACAGCACTCTTTTATTGTATTTGAGCCCTAACTAGCAATTTTTAGCCCATAATTTAGATTTTGAGCGTTTTGTAGTGCCCAAGCCCCTCCCTAGAATTTGGGCTCTGACCCCACGGTGGACGCCAGACCCCCAACCCCCTCCTCCCTTCGGCGATGACCTGTTACATGTATGAACATTATTATAAGGAAACGTTGCCTTATTACGGTTGCATGCACCATACATGTAACAGGGGTCTGCCACGACTTAGGCCAGACCCCCCGATGGGGCCCCTCCCGTCGAGACGATTTTTCTGGGAAGTTAATTTTTGTGCAAATTTTTGCGATTTCAGACACAAAAATTGCCAAAATCGCCTTTAAAACAGCACTCTTTAGCTGTACGTATTTCAGCCCAAATTAGCGATTTTGACGATTTTTGGCCCAAAAATTGCGATTTTTGAGTGTTTTTGTAGTTTTTAGTTATTTCTCGGCCGTTTACTGTGCTTGCATGGTGTAGGCTTTATACGAGAATAAACTGTACTGTACTGTCCCAAACCCCCCAAAATTTTGGGCTCCGCCCCCCCCCCCCGGCCGGCGGATGGCCAGACCCCCAATCCCCTCCCCCTTTGTCGGATGACCAGTTACATGTATGGCATGCACGTACTAGGGTTGAACGAAGTTGAACTGTTTCCTCCTGGCAAACGTTCCTTCCATTCCGTGCGCTGTTAGTTGTCGGACTGATAGCCCTTTTATAAGGATGAATTGTTGACTTTGTACGAGTCTAACAGTTGAATCTGTGCGACAATTTTGAACAAAAATAGTAGCAATTAGTAACAAACGAGCATTTAGCTGTATTTGAGCGAGCGGTCTGTCCAAAAATGATGGTGCAGGTATTATAAAGGATGTGGTGGTCGGTGGGGTGGTGTAGCAAAACGAAGCCAATTTTATAATTGCGTGACGCCGGCAACCAGCGAGCTATGTAATTATTTGGTTTTTCTCTCCCGTAATGCTATCTATCTTGGTGGCTCGCACATTTTATTGGTGTTTCAGCTGTAATGTACTACAGATGCAGCGGAAAACGTAAATTTGCCGAAATCAGTAAAATTTTTACTGAGATGACGAAGAAGAAGTTTATTGATTAGCAAATCAAATAAGCGCCCAAGAAAGATCTCTTTATAAACACCTCCGAGCCGACCTCGGGGAGGGGGTTTTCCTCCGGTGGGGGTCGAGGGGAGCTTCGCCCAGAGGGGGGGGGGGGCAAAATTTCAAGAAGCTCCAAAACGCCGGGAAATGCGTTTTAGCACGTTTTTTTTTCAGTAAGGACGCTAAAAATCGCTATTTTAAACTGCCAAATACCGTTTTAGAGCTAAAAACAAGCAAAAAAAAATGACAAAAAGGGCTTCCAAAAACCGCTATTTCTCTTAAATATCAGCAGTGGAAACGCCAAATTCGGTTTTTAAAGGCTTTTCAAGCGAATTTTAGGCTAAAATTAGTGATTTCTGAGCGAGTTTGTTAGTACTGGAGCCACTACTGGTACTTGTATTTTTGGGTCGGGGGTCCCTTAACCTGTCTCGGGGGGATTGGCCTTTCCAGCATGGGGGAAAGCCCCAAACCCCACTAGTACATGTATGGTAACAGGTCATCCGGCAATAGGGCTAGGGGCCCCAATTCTAGAGTAGAGTGATTGGGTACTAAAAACGCTCAAATTTCGGCCAAAAAGTGCAACATGCGATATTAGCGATTTTAGTGTTTGTAATTCTAATCGGTAAACAATTCTTTCTTTCCAGCGCATCGTCACGAGCGCCGAGTCGGTCGACCGACGTCGAAGGCAGCGCTCGATCGTCCGTCGTCTCTGTCGATTCCGGTCGCCGCCGACCCAGTGGGCGTGGTCGACAGCGATCTCTTCTGCAACGATCTGCCTCCTCTACCGGGCCTGGTGTCGGTCGAGCACGGCACAAACACGTCACGTGACGACTTCGACAACGTGCTACTGTCGCCGAACGCCGACGCCGCCGTCGTCGGTCTCGACCTGGCCAGTCGTCTGGTCGACATTCCCTCCGGCGCCGACGCTCCGCCCAGTAACATTTTCGACGCGCTCGTGCACCAGCCGCCGCCGCCGCCGACGACGACCAATAAGAGCAGAGAGAAGAGGCGGGCGTTCGCTAGGAAAACGCTACAGCAGAAGCGATGCAAGTTCAAGGAGTCGTTGGAGTTGGCGAAAGACAGTTACGATCACCGAGTGACGCCCGGCACGTCATTGTCTGACTCCGCCTCCTCTTCTTATGTGGTCAAACCGGCAGCTAGTGGTCGTCTGACGCTGAAGATTAGCAAGAATGTGTTCGACGAGAAGCGAAACACTGCCTCTGGAATTAGAATTGAGGTGCCTTTTTTAGTGCATTGCACCAGCAGTGCGGTTTGGGCAACAGCTATTGTTATTGCAAAATTGTTGCAACTAGCTTTTACTAATTTATTTTTATCCTAGTTCTTCCCTACAACATTTTACCAAAAATTCCTTAAGGGTAGAGCGGCCCTGAAGAGGTAGCTGAGAGCCTGAGGGGTTAACCCCTCGGGAGACGATCAGTTGGCCGAAATCGTTTCGCCGAAAATCAGTTGGCTGAAAATCAGTTCGCCGACTGTACGATTCGCCGAATGTTCAGTTCGCCGAATCAAAAAATAATATGTTCAGGTAGGTTTAATGGTAATACGATTCGTTCAATTGGCGCAGCCA
>JASANB010003320.1:0-45440 GCA_030248155.1 Sabatieria punctata
CATTAGCAAATAATTCGCTTTTCAGATACGACTCACCAAAGTCCAGGACAAATTGCACATAGTGCCTCAAAAATTTTTGACCAAGTAACAAAACCGTCATAGAATACGTCACATTAGTTTTCAAATGAGCCATAACTGGTAATAATTGGCTGACAGAATAGTGAATGGCAGCTAGACAAAGTTTGGTGGGTGACCAAAAAGCGCAAAAAACTTGATTTTTGAAAGTGTCCGACCACCCTACCTTCATCTGATCGTTTGACTGTCAGATTGCAATTCTATATAAAAATGTTTGTACCGTTAGATGTACAAAAGAACGGAGATTCCGAATATGATAGTCAGTTTTTAAGATACCATGGTCAAGTTTGAGATATGGCCTGTTAAAGTTTAGGGCCGATTGCACCGATCAATCCAATCTTTTGAAAAACTGGTAAAAGCACTTGACACTACTTGAAATGGCCTTTCTAGCGAGCCATAACTGATAACATTTGGTTAACAGACTAGTGAACGGCAGCCGTTCAAAATTTGGTGGGTGACCGAAAAGCGCAAAAAACCCGGATTTTTGAGAGTGTCCGACCACCCCCTACCTTCAACTGATCGTTTGACTGTCAGATTGCAATTCTATATAAAAATGTTTGGTACCGTTAGATGTACAAAAGAACAGAGATATGATAGTCACTTTTTAAGATACCATGGTCAAGTTTGAGATATGGCCTGTTAAAATTTAGGGCCGATTGCACCAGATCAGTCCAATCTTTTGAAAAACGGGTAAAAGCACTTGACACTACTTAAAATGGCCTTTCTAACGAGCCATAACTGATAACATTTGGTCAACAGACTAGTGAACGGCAGCTGTTCAAAGTTTGGTGGGTGACCGAAAAGCGCAAAAAAACCGGGTTTTTGAGTGTCCGACCACCCTGCATTCAACTGATCGTTTGACTGTCAGATTGCAACTCCGTATAAATATGGTTGGTACCGTTAGACGCACAAAAGAACGGAGATTCCGAATATGATAGTCACTTTTTGAGATACCATGTTTAATTTTAAGATATAGCCTGTTGAAGTTTATGGCGAATTCCACAAGATCAAACCTATCTTTTGAAAATCTGACAGAAGCGCTTGAAACTACTTGAAATGGTCTTTCTAACGAGCCATAACTGTAAAATTTCGTTCACAGACTAGTGAGCCGCAGCCGTTCAAAGTTAGGGTGGTGCCACTGGAGAGTGCCGACATCCCGATTTTCGAGGGTCCATAACTTGGGTTCAAATGCAGCTAGAGAAAATCGGATGGCAAACTTTTTCATTTCTTTTCATGGTCTTCAATCGCTGAAAGTTTCATATCTGTGCGGTGATTTTGAAAAATCAGCTGTACAGACCAATGTTTGATTTTTTCGTGGACCGACTCTTAATTTGAAGAATGTTGTGCTCAGATCACAGCTCTCTAAACAGTTCTAATCCCTTTTCTCACTGTTTTGAGCAAGAAAATAAAAAGAAAATGAAGAGGAAAATGAGCTCAAATGTTGTAAAACTAGTCCACGATCATACATGGGCTGCAAAAATCCGGAGGGGGTATGGAGACCTCGGGGGTTGGGGTCCCTGAAAAAAAGGCCAAAAACGCCTATTTTGCCTTAAATAAGCGAAATTTTTCACCCTCCGGGAGGGGGTATGGCCCGCCGAGGGGGTAAACCCTCACCCCCGGCCCATGTATGTCCACGATCACAAAATACGCTGAATTATTAGTTGAAAGTCCAAGTAAATTCTGTTATTTAAACTATTTGGTATACAAAAATACCAAATACCCCAGTTCTTAAAAAATACCAAATAATAGCGAATACCTATAGAAGAGGAAGAAAAGTGAAGAGATGCTCTACCTACCGTATCTTTAAGTTAGGCAGAACGTGTTTGCGTTGGATGGCTTTTCTGATCTGTTGAATTATTAGAGGCACCAGTTGCTTTAGAGGACGTCCTCCGAAAAACTTGGAATCTACCTAAAAACTGAGGTGTATACACTACACCTTGAAGATTGGCAAAATAGAAAGGCAACATGTGACTTCATCTTTAAGCTGGTCGTAAAGCCAATAGAGGAAGATTGAGTTTGTTTGTGAGTATAAACCCACAATAAAATGACCTGCTTATCAATACTTTCACTTTTTCCGATCAAGCTTAGTTTAGTTTGCTCTGGAGAAAAGGGGCTTATTATTGTTTGGGACCCTGTAGGTTGCACAACCAATTCTCTAAGCGTTTTGTAAGGAAAACCGAAATACCTTAAAATCAATCTGCGGCATTTCAAGAAAAGCGAAACTGAAGTGAGTGAAAGGATGCCGGCTGATGCGGAGACGCGCCTGACCAGCAATGCGACACACCTAAAATTCATGCATTCATACAGCACATTACATCGAACTAAACTGGAACTGTATGAGCTCCCAGTGAAGGGTAGGCCAATTTACAAATAATATACAGGTTATTGTTCGAAGGTAATCTGTGAAGGGCTGAAAGTTTGAAAGACACACCTACCTGCACAGACAAAAAGGCCTGTCGACCCAAAAGAGCATAGACATCCACAGAAACGCTCATATTGCCTCGATACTGCACATCAAGGATTAGATCCAGTTCCTAGGTACAAAAGTGCAAAACCAATATAAGAAAAACGAACAAAATGACAACCTCAAAAGTTTCGGTGTTCTCCGATAACTCTGCCTTCTCGACGTGCACACGTCGAATGACTGGAAACTGATTACCGGGATTCAGGTCGCGAATGCGAATGTCCTGTAGCAGTTTTCCAGCGGCCGTACGCGAAGTCAAATCATTGAATTCCATTTGAAGGCGCTTCAGGGCGAATCTAAACCACCGCTGAATTAGAAGAATGGAAAATGGAGTTTGAACGTAACCAGTGAAATAGATTGAGCTGTAGAACAGAGTGGCAATTCATCTATCACAGTCAGGCACTTAACGCCGTTTATGGTACCGGTACCTAGGCTAGTGGCACCATACGGTATCGTAACCATGTGATACCGGCAACATATGGTACCCCCACGTTCAGTACCATAAGATGGTACCCTACCTTCGCATTGGTACCGGTACCATATGGTGTCACTAGCCTAGGTACCTGTACGATATATGGTGCTACTAACTTGGGCACCTGTACCATATATGGTGCCACTAGCCTAAGTACCGGTACCATAAAAGGTGTTAACTGCCAGACTGTATCAGCGGTTTGGTTGGTCGTGCTGTAACTTTTGTGTTTGTCAATAAATTTCGCAGAAGTCCTACACAACTTGCACAGAGCCTCAAAATTTTTACTCTAAAATTTTAGTCACGTCTGTCACTTCAACCATTAGTTATGCACTTCCACGTGTCTGCCGTCACTAATGTGACATGGAAGTGCATAACTAATGGTTGAAGTGATAGACCTGGATAAATTTTGAGAGTACAAACTTTGAGGTTGTGTGCAAGTTGTGTTAAGACTTCAGCGATATTGATTGGCTAGCATAAACGCTACAGCAAGAGAGGACCCCAGATAGATAAATGGGCCACCCTATACCATTGGAATAGAAAGTAAGCTGTAAGTTGAGCTTAACAAGTAAAGACGGAAGGAGGGGGAAGCCAAGATAAAACGCTGTACCGTCTGAATTTCTTGGTAGATCGGAGCTCTTGAAAAACGAAATGCAGAAATAAGTTCAATCCGATGCAACTCTCGCGTTTCTTAAGCTCGTCCGCGGCGCCCGGACTAATGAGCAATTGTTTTAGCTCCTGAAATTTGAGATTCCTTCTAATTTTGTCCCTACAAACAGTCAGCAATTTTTCGACGTATATGGTAGTGACTGGAGTGCGAACTGGTATTGGGTGGGGATTGCGGTTTTTGTGCACAAAACCGATGGAGCCTTAAAAATCTTCAAAGTTCCATCCATTATTACCACTAGGAAGCACTTTTTGCGCCGATCAATGAAAAGCTAGCAGAATTTATGGGATAATTACTGGTAGTGGCCATTCTTCCAAGTAGCACACCAGTAGGGCCCGACCGGATACAAATTTCTACCGGATCCGGATCCGGATCCGGATATGCCCATATCCGGCCGGATCCGGATCCGGATATGCCGGATATCATTGATCAACTTAAAAATTTTTACAATGCAATAAACCACATACAGGGTGTCTCAAAAAATGATCACATTCTCTTTTTACTGCCATTTCCGCAAATTTTGACCAAATAGGCCGAAATTTGGACAATAGGTGCCAAAATTCGGGGAATTTTATGTGTTAAAGTTTGGTGCACTAGGCTTGACTAATTCTCGAGAAATTTCAAAAAAGTGAAAGTTGGTAATTTCAATAGCGAAAGCCGGTCACCGAAAAAAAAGTTATATTACATTATCGCCTAAACTCTAACGATAGCGTTGGAGTTCATGCGTCAATTTTTTACACACGAATTACCCTGAATTTCTGCGTTTACACTCCAAATTTCATCCAATTCCGACAAAAACTAGGAAAGATACAGGAAAAGGAAATGTTTCCATTTTTCGCTGACCGGCTTTCACTATTGCAATTACAAAATTTCACTTTTTTGAAATTTTCAAAATTTTCTCGCCCTGCCTGCTTGGGCCATTGCCCAACCAGACCTCTTCAGACTACAATACCTCCTAATTTCTGTTAATACTATACTGAGAATGCTTTCAAAAGCGTTTTTCAAGCTAATTTTGTTTAAATTTTCTCGCCCTGATTGGGCCGTGGCTCAACCAGAGATCTAAGAATTTAATACTTTCTTTTGCAAAATCCTGAGCAAGCCTAAAAGTAAGGGGAAGACAAATAGGGACATATTTATTGTACAGGTAAAAAGGGTTTACGAGAAGCCTTACTCTAAGTGGCAAAGATAAACCACCGGTGATGTACAATGTATGTGCAAAGCGATTCCGCACTCTGGTGATATTTTGAGAGTGGGTTTTTAGCATTTTGTGCAGTTAAATAGCGCAAAATATCCTAAAATGACTGGAATTAATCTAATTTTATGTTCAAATACGTAAAAAATCACGTTTTCTCATGTGTGACTGATATCCGGCATATCCGGCAGGTAATATCCGGATCCGGTACCGGATCCGGATATGGCCATATCCGGCCGGATCCGGATCCGGATCCGGATATCCGGTCGGGCCCTACACACCAGTAATTAGCTCTCTTTCTACCTATCTAAAATTAAAAATTCTATTTATTACCATTTCTAATGTCACAGAATGTATCTGCTAAAAGAAATACAGTCTTTGACCCAGCCGAGCAATTGTTCAGCATTCGTTTTTTATAGTTTAGTTCAGGGCTGTTGGGTCGGTTTTTTTCCTCGGTTTTTTTCGTTTTTTTCCGAAAAAAAA
This sequence comes from Sabatieria punctata, assembly GCA_030248155.1. Classification (NCBI taxonomy): domain Eukaryota; kingdom Metazoa; phylum Nematoda; class Chromadorea; order Araeolaimida; family Comesomatidae; genus Sabatieria; species Sabatieria punctata. The sequence goes on from JASANB010003320.1 coordinate 5,351, forward strand.
CCGGTTTTTTTCCTAGGGGCTCGGAAAAAAACTAAAATGCGGAAAAAAACTCAAGTAAGTTTTTAAAGGAAATAGACGCAATAACTGGTTAAATTCGCTTCCAACACTTTGAATTTACGTTAATAGAAGCCATACAAGCATTTCCATGGCATAACTTAGCTATTTTTCGCAAAAAATACCGGCACCATTTTCAGGCAACTTTTATTATTGTATTTTTGATGTTTTAAAATCAAATTACTACACTAAAACATGAAATTAGTGCATTTTATAATAAGACTCACGCTATTTCGTTGAATTCTGCAATAAAAAGCGATTGTTAAAAAAATTTTTCTGTCATCTCGGAAAATAACTTTTGGAAAAAAACCGGAAAAAAACAGGAAAAAAACCGGCTTGAGTTTTTTTCCGGAAAACAAACAGCCCTGGTTTAGTTCACACTCCAACACTGTATTTCTAGAAATTCCTAACTGATAAAGCCGAACGTACTAAAGGAATTTGGAATGGCACGAATTGTTTCTTGAATCCTGGGTCCTCAGCCTCATCATACGATCCGGCAGGGCGGAACAAGAGGAAAAAGACAGCCAAAAGGACAGCCGCTACTCCTGACACGAATCCAACCAGAAATATCAGGACTGCTACCATGTCTCTCCCTCTCCTTTCTAGCTGTGTTGTTTGCTTCTGGCTGTCTGAGTCACAGTATTCGCTAATGAGCTTCTTGGTCAATTAGTGTAGTGGCATGGCCATTTTTTCTTCTGCTATGCATGATTTGGTTCAGCACTGTATGTAATAAATTGACCATTTCTCTATATTTTTAATATTTTGTTTGTCCTTCTGGGTGTGGGTGTGTTGTAGCGCAGTGCTGCTGGAGTCTGAAAAATGATATGCTATTTAGTTGCGACTTTTATTTAAGTGCTGTACAAGCATAAGCGTAGGTTCAGTCCAGACCAAGAATGCATAAAAGAGTAGCAAGAATGTGCCACTCATCGGCTGGCCGAGTGTTGATGCGCTGCACCATAATTACCGGAGGGGTCGGGAAATTCGCGACCCCTCCCGTAATTACCGGAGGGATCGGAATTTCCAGACCCTCCCGTAATTGCCCATGCGCTTTATTGCAGCGCAACCTGATTTCTGAACAAGAATGACATCAACAAAATGTTTAGCGATTTTCTACAACGGCAATTCATTGCATACTTGGTCTAAGATCTTCAATCATCTCAATAACTAAAATAAGTGTCCAATTGCAAGACAAGGTTGCAAGATATCTGTGAAATGCATCAGGCTTTTTGCATTTGTGAAACTTTTCATTTTTAACGCAGCACACGAGATTGGCCATGCACACATGCCATATGCTTGCATATTACAGCTTTTTTTACCTTTCTTTCCCTTTATCATGTTGCCGTAGACTTAAGAAATCAACGGGGGCAGCTATATTCCCAAAGACAGATTGAATATCCCGCTCAAAAATCAGGTTGCTCTAAAATAAAGCGCATGCGCAATTACCGGAGGGGTCGCGAATTTCCCGACCCCTCCGGTAATTATGGTGCAGCGCATCGACACTCGGCCGGCCGCTGAGTGGCACATTCTTGCTACTCTTTTATGCATTCTTGGTCCAGACTTCGGGTTAGGTTCGGGCTTAGTCAGTCAGATGACTTTATTCTTTATTAGCCAGGTTTAGTACCTAGTTTAGCTTTTCACCAGCCGGATTGGGCTATTTTTAGCTACTGTACACATGGCTTGTCCTTGTCTCAATAATCGGAACCGATGGAGAACAGCGCTGCAAAAGAAAGAGTTCCTCCACGCCACGCCTAAGTGGCAAGAGAAATAAGTCGTAAGTCACACATGTAACAGGCTATCGGCCGATGGGCAGGGGGTTAGGGAGGCCGGCGCTGGCCCGCGCTGTGAGCCCAAATTTTAGAGAAGGCTCCTAACGTAATCTGAGCCCAAACTTTAACAAATATGATCTCTAATGCGGTATCAAACAGCTGTTTTTGACTTTTCGATTATTATTTTACACACTAACACACCAGCACATCCTCAACCAACCTACTCTCATCTCCAACTGCATGCTACCTCACTCACATTACACAACGCGTTCTTGTCTTAAGGTGGATTCATTCATACTCGTGTAGAAAGAAAATAAGATCGCCAGGCGACTTTTCTGTAGAGCGACTAGGGATGCAACCGAATACAAAAATACCGAATACCGAATACCGAAGCGGATTTTCGGAACCGAATAATACCGAATATTGATTATTCGCAGCGCGATTGCAAAAATATACTGTCTAACTACTATTTCTTGTTTTTTGCTAAACTTTTTTATGCCAAAAAAGCTGTAGAGTGACGTTTTGTTTGAATGCTATAGATTTATCCATGCCTATAACTAAAACAAGCCCTATTTGGTCGTTCTGCTGACGGTAAAGAACGAGTACAAAATTTGCGAGCAAACAATTTCAAGCACAGCACAAAGACACTTCCGCGTATATTGTATATCCTCCTATTATCCGCCACATGGCGGAGATTTCATAAAAACACTTGCCCCTAAGCCTGAAGCTAACCCCAAGCCTAAAACCGTAGCTAATAGTTGGGTTTGACAGAGGGTTGGGCGAAAGGGCCTTCTCAATTATCTGGAATGTGCGGTTAACAGGAAGATGTTTCACAGACGTATACAGAAAGTTGGAGGAAGGGAGCATCCATCCAGTACTACTGTAAGCACCGGAGCTGGCAGCTTAGGCATACAACTTAGATTGGATGAATCGTTTGAATAGATAGATGGGATTTTATACATAGTATTTGATAGATAAAACCAGCGCTTAGGTTAAGATGTGGAAAGCTGACAACGTACTGGGAACTGAAAAGGCCGAAATGTTATGTTTATTATCCTGTAAGTTGAACCTTGACCTTGAAGTTCGTTGACTTTTGGTATGAATAGTCATTGTTTGCCAAAATTTTAGCATAGTAAATGAACAGAGAGATGTAAAAGAAGAAATATCTTGGTGATTTCTGCACAAATTGAAGCAAAACAGTGCAATTTTAACAGTTTTACAATATTCGGCATTATTCGGTATTATTCGGTTTGAAAAATACCGAATTCGAATAGTACTAGTAACCGAATTATTCGGTTCATACCGAATAATACCGAACTTCGGTTGCTAGGGATGCAAATGGTATAAAAAATACCAAATACCAAATACCAAATACCAGATGGTATTTTCTATACCAAATAATACCAAATAATTCCAAATAGTTGATAAACAGGTCGCTAGCTGTTTGGAATGTGCGCAAAGTCATACTTTTTGTTTTTTTCAGCAAAAATATATAAGTTTTGTCTCAGTGGAAGAGTTTTTGCTGCATCTAAAAGAAATCTAGTCATGCCGAGAAAGAAAACGAGCAGAATTTGATGGTTTTTCACTTACTCGGAAAATGGGCAAGCACGTTGTAACGTTTGCGGTCTAGGCTCGGTCTCGATAAAGGGGCCGTCCATAAACGACGTCTTTCCAAAATCCCGATTTTTCGGACCCCCCTTCCCCCAAAATCGCCTTGCGTCGTTTCATGGGGGACCCCTCCCACTTTTTTTGGAGAATTTTCCATGAATGGTTGTTTTAAGCTAAACTGGTCAGAATTCTTTGTTGTTTTGCTGCTCAGAAAGGGTAAAGAGACGTCTTGTTCTGCGTATCTGCATTGTTAAACTTTTAGGAAATTAGAAATATAGAGAAAACTCTGAACAGAAGAGCTCTGACATGGCATACAGTCGCAAAATATGCAGAATTTATCGCTTAAATGCTAACTGTTTAGTTATTTAAACTATTTGGTATTATTTGGTACATAAAAATACCAAATACCAAATAATACCAAATACCTAGAAAATACCAAATAATACCGAATAATACCAAATAATACCGGATACCATTTGCATCTAGAGATGCAACCGTAATCCGGTATTATCCGGTATATACCGGATAATCCGGTATTTTTTTGCTCTAAGACACTATCCGGTATCCGGTATATTTTGGATACCGGATACCGGATAATATCGGATAGCCAAAAATAGCATTTTCATGACAATTTTTCCAGTTTTCGAGCGTATTTTTGGTTTCGCATGCAGATTAGCACTATTTTCAGACTTAACTGCAGCCTGTTATCTTGAAAATATAGCTGATTGAACGTGATATCAGTCACATCAAATACATTCTTGGTCATATCCTGCCATGAAAGCATCGATAAAGTATATTTCTAGCCTGAAAATTACTGTATTTCCTTAAAACTTGATCATCATTACTATCCGGTATTAACCGGTATTATCCGGTATCCGGTCTTCTGAAAAACTATCCGCTATCCGGTATTTTTCTTTACGGTTGCATCTCTATTTGCATCCCTAGTTGCATCCCTAAGAGCGACTCATTTGTGAGGAGATGATAATCACTGGAATGGAACGCTGGAATGGAATAGAACGGAAATGATAATCGCTGGGATGGAACGGAAATCACTGGAACGGCAAATTAAACCGTCAAAACGCTCTAAAAGTATCCTGCAACTACAGTATTGTGTAGACAAAACTGTCCCATCGTTTTTACCTTCACTAAAATAAGCCAAAAAACCTTGATTTTAGCCAAAAATTGGACTTTTTGGCTTACCACCCCCTCAAGCGCTCCTACCCCCCTTAGCCCACCCTCAGGAATAGAAAATTCTTCCCTCCCTCAGCCGAAAGGTTAGCCCATGTCTGGTCCACGGAAATTCCGATTTTTCAGGTAATTCGAAGAGTATCGCTTTGAAACTGCAGGAATTATTGGTTGCTATTGGGCATAACATACTGAGCGGGCAGCCCTGAAGCTCAAAGGGCACTAAAATGGGGTATTTCAAAAAACATGACCGAAAATCCCACAGTCGAAAAATCCACAATCCTGTAGTTATGCCCTTCCGAAATGAACCGACCCGAATTTTCAGATGTCAGATTTGAACATACGAAAATATCTCCCGAACCCTCCATCGTATCTATCGCAAGTTTTGCATCATTATATCCTCCATTATATGAACTTAAAACCCTGAAAAGGTCAGCTTTCTAGCACTGCCGGTTAAAACTGGCAGATTTTGACTTTCAGTGAAGGTGAAAATTAGTATTGCCATGAATAAGGGTGGTACCCTCTTAACGTAAAGCATGACTGTCTAATCTAATTTAGGTGTTCAGTGTGTTGCTTTTGTTTAGGCGATTGTAATCCATGACCCCACTAGTTTCTGTGGACCTGCTTTCTGTGCAGAGGATAACATGTTCAATGAAAGTAAAAATCCACTAGATTTTAACGTTTTATTTGAAAATTCAGACCAAATTCCAAAACTTTAGTCAGACAAGCAAAAGCTCACAGACAGACATGCCAGACAGGGCCGGGCTGGATATTGGGACGGCCGGCCAGGGCCTCCTGATTTTGATGCCCGGCGGGCATGCCTCACCTGAACGGCCCAGCCCGCCGGACCAGACGCCAGGCCGTGTCCGAAAAAATTTGCCCATGCACATCTTTATCACAGACATAGAAAATGTTGAAAGCAAAGCCCATGTGCTTATTTACGAAATGTAAACCTAAAATAAGCCCCGCCAAGTGGGCTCATTGTATTGGGGGGCTAATTTTCGGAAAAACCCTGTATACAGTTTGGCCTTAGAGTCTGCTGAACCTAAGCCTAAAGCTTGAAAATAAGGCTTATAAAGTCAGTGTGATAGGGCTGTTGGGTCGGCTTTTTTCCTCGGTTTTTTCGTTTTTTTCCGATAAAATAAAAACCGGTTTTTTCCTAGGGGCTCGGAACAAAACTAAAATACGGAAAAAAACTCAAGCTAGTTTTTAAAGGAAATAGGCACAATAACTGGTTGAATTCGCTTCAAATGCTTTGAATTTACGTTAATAGAAGCCTTACAAGCATTTCCATGACATAACTTAGCTGTTTTTGGCAAAAAATACCGGTACCATTTTCACGCAACTTTTATTATTGTATTTTTGTTGTTTTAAAATCAAATCACTACTCTAAAATATGAAATTAGTGCATTTTTTAATAAAACTCACGCTATTTCGTTGAATTCTGCAATAAAAAGCGATTGTTAAAAAATTTTTTCTGTCATCTTGGAAAATAACTTTTGGAAAAAAACCGAAAAAAAACAGGAAAAAAACCGAAAAAAAACCGGCTTGAGTTTTCTTCCGGAAAACAAACAGCCCTGGGTGATGCGCGTGTGGAGGGAATAGGCCTCCTCGCCTCAAATCCAGCATAACAAGCTTCCAAAATATCTGAATCGCAATATTTTCGATAGGATAGTGACCCATAGACTTTCGCGTATAGTCTCGTAAATAGCTGCAGGATGCGTTTCGAGTGTTTTGACGGAATAATTTGCCGTTCCAGTGATTTCCGTTCCATTCCATTCCAGCGTTCCATTCCAGTGATTATCATCTCCGTCATTTGTAATATACGCACCAACACGCCCCGTCACATCTTCCGCCGCAACAACACCTGGAAGATGACGCGTGGCGCGTATATTACAAATGAGTCGCCCTGCAGAAAAGTCGCCTGGCGATCTTTTCGTACACGAGTTTGAATCCACCTTTATCGCCTAACTTAATCGATTACCGACCGATTTCCCCCGGAATGGCACCTAGAAAAGTTGCTATAAAATAAGTACGCATAAACGTACGCTCGTGCCCAAGGCCAAATCGCTAGACCTAGCTTAGGTCGGAAACAGAACCCCTGGAGAACGGTTCTAATTTAAAGTCAACTAATCCCAAGAGAAAAAGAACTTGTTCAAGAAAACAAATCAATACAGCACAGCACCTCAGTACAGTATACAATAGTGCACAGTAATCGGGTTCTACTAGTCGCTCGAAACTACAACAAACTGTAAACAAATTTTCTGGTGTATTTTCCGTAAAGCCGGCAATTTTTGTTCGCATCAACAACACACACGCGAACATTTTCTAACGATTTGGCAGCGCTGTTAAGTACTGAAGCCAGTTTACAGAAAAGACACGCAAGTAAAGTTCCACTAGATCGGACCGGTTCACAGATTTTTGTCGGCCAATAGGGATCTTCTGGCTGCTTGCACTTTTCCAATTTCGACGGTCAGCTAAAATTACAGATCATTCTTTTCTTCCAGCCCATAGAGGCTTTACCGCGACTCTCCGTTGATCGAAGAATTTAGTTTGCTGCTGAATGGCTTCCAGTTGAGCGTCGCACTCTCGTACAGATTCCCCCAACTGATCTTCCAGCTCGCACAAGCGCCACAGTCGTTGCAATTTTTCCAGCTGCAAACCGAACCATCGAGCTATTTTCTAATCATACCGTGCAGCCAAACATGTAAGAGGTGGGGTAAGGGTACGGAATAGGCTTCGGGTTTTCTAGCTAAGGCCAACCCATAGCCCGAAAGCCAAGCCCCTTAGTACAGTCAGGCACTTAACGCCGTTTATGGTACCGACACCATATATGGTACTGGTACCTAAGGTAGTGGCACCATATATGCAGACATCATGGGCTAGCATTTCGACTGAGGGGGCCCCCGGGGGTAGAATTTTCAATTCCTGAGGTCATATTATGGTGTCGGTACCATAAACGGCGTTAAGTGCCTGCCTGACTGCAGTACATGTACGCAATGTAACAAACCAGCTACAGCCTACGGCGTACGGTTCAGAGGAAGAGTTAAAAAATCACAATCAACCGTCTGGATTCAAATCGTATCGAGCTAAAAAGCCTGATAACTAATATTTAGCGTTCACTGTTTGAAATTTAGCCAGAACTTCAAAAAATGCTGGAAGACATTACTGGACAAAGTGCTAGGTACTCTGATCGTGCGAATACCTTTGTCTCTGGCTGGGCAGGTTCTAGAAGTTGCATTAATTGGTTCTGCTGCGAGCACTCTGGCTCTTCTCTTGTTGCTTCTTCTGCGAACATTTCCTAAAAGAAAGAACAGTGAAAGAAGAACATTCAACCAACGAGTGAATCTGACAGCCATTAGAGTTGTAAAAAAAATTTTTTTAAAGACAAAAAAAGCTTTTTTTTATGAAAATTTTTTATTTCGAATTTATTTTTTCAAAATTTTTTCCTAGCATGAGATATAGCTTGTAGGAGATGCAAGGATGCATCAGAAGCAACTTTAAATACAAAGCTGAGACTTTGGTTCAAACATAGTGTTACCATACATGGGCCGGGGGGGTCTGGGGGGGGGGTTTGCCCACCCCCCAACTTGGGCTCGACCCCCCCAAACGACCCCACCCACCCACCTGAAGCCAACTTTTGTTCCTGACCCCACCCACCAAAATCGCCGCGACCCCCCAAACCGGCAGGCCCACCCCCAAATTTTCGGATTTTGACTACCCCCAACCCATTTTTCCGGCCCATGTATGAGTGTTACAGCCTGAGAGTCGACATTCTACTTGCAGCATTGCTCACAGAGTGGCTGCTGCCCTTCAAAACCTATTTTTAGGCTTAGAATAGGCAAGAAATTGATAGAACTGCACTGCTAATGTATATCTGAGGCTAAATTCAGCGATTTTCCCCCAAAATTTCCATACTGTGAATAAAATAAAAAATTTTCGAAATGGGTCTTCAAAAAAGCATTTTTATTTAAAAAAAAGCCTTTTTATTTAAAAAAAGAGCCTAACAACACTAACAGCCATGCATGTAAAACTGGGTACGGGAGGTCGGCACCTCACCCGAATTAGGCCAGACGTTTGAGGAAGTAATTTTTTTTCAGCAGATTTTTACAATTTTTTAGAATTCCAAACACTGAAATTATCAAAATCGTCTGTAAAACAGCACTTTTTAGCTGTATTTGAGCCAAAACAACGACTTTGACGAAACCCCTTCTCTAGAATTTGGGCTCAGACCCCCTCAACCTCCTTCTCATCGGCGGATGACCTGTTACATGTATCCAGACAGCGACCTAGAGATGGTGCATGGAAATTTTCCAAAGGAAAAAAGGAAATTTTCCTAGGGGGTCGGAAAAAAACGGAAAAAATTCAACGAAAGTACTGAAATTTTCGAAGTTACTGGAAAAAATTTTGTGCAAGTAGCATAATAATAAGTGCAAAATGAGTTCTAAATAGTAGATAGATAGCTATTAATTAAACGCTCTAACCGACCAGAAAACATGCATTTCATCAAGTTTGACTACTGATATCACCGGTATTGCCAACCGTGGTGTTCAGATTTCCTAAGGAATGCTAATGAACTGCAGATAAAATAGTCAATTAGAGGAAGGAAGTGTAGAGCAAGTTCTGATTAGCGTAAAGTCAAGAAAAAGCGAGATCTGACATTTTTAACACCAGAAAAGCATGATGGAAAATTAAAGGTTGAAGTTGAATTCATAAAAAACATCAAAACCAACCGACCTCAGCAGGCACCCCGACCGGGTCATAGACCACCGCCTCTTGCGGTTCCGGGTTTTCCTCTTTTACAACCTGTGGCTGATTGTGATAAGTGGCCTTTAACTTTTCCTTCGTGATCTCCACCTCAGGTTCCGCTTTGACCATTTTAGGAGGCGGCGAACGGCGTTGATCCCTGACAGGCTTGGCAGTCAATGCGAACGTCCTTTCTTGCGGCTTCGACTGCGTCACCGCCTTTTCTACCTCCACTAGAATGGCAGAGCGCTTTCGCGGCTGTTTCGAGATGTCGACGGCCGATTCCGCTTTGCTGCTGCTGGCGGTATTTTGAGCGGACGAATTGATCAACCGGTACTTTTTCCGCCGTTCCAGGGACATGCGAAGCGTTTTGTCCTTGGAGAACTTGTCGCCGGTTTTGCGCAGAATTCGCTCCCATTTTGACTTCTTGTCCAGAGAGGGCATGGGAAACTGAAACGTTTAGCCGGTTTTTTTACAAGCTTCACAAGGTCGGCTCTGCCTCAGTTTGGCTACTTTACTGGAAGTAAAGTTTAATTGGTTAGTACTACAGTTTGTACTGTACAGTCAGGCACTTAAAGCCGTTTACGGTACCGGTACCTTAGGCAGTGACACCATATCGTACCGGCACCATATATGGTACCCCCATACATGTACTAGGGCGGTTTGGGGGGTTACCCCTTAGCTGAAAAGGCCAACCTCCCTCACCCCCGGGAGAGGTTACCGGACCCCCCCCCCCCCCGACCGAAAAATACAAGTACTAGTTGCGGCTCCAGTACTAACGAACTGGCTCAGAAATCACTAATTTTTAGCCTAAAATTCGCTTGAAAAGCCTTTGGAAACCGAATTTGGCGTTTCCACTGCTGATATTTAAGAGAAATCGGTGTTTTTGGAAGCCCTTTTTGTCATTTTTTGCTTGTTTTTAGCTCTAAAACGCTATTTGGCAGCTTAAAATAGCGATTTTTAGCGTCCTTACTGAAAAAAACGTGCTAAAAACGCATTTCCAGGCGTTTTGGAGCTCTTTGAAATTTTGGACCACCCTCTGGGCGAAACCCCCCTCGACCCCCTGCCCCCCTCCCCCAGGTCGGCCCGGAGCTGTTACATGCATGGTACCCCACGTTCGCGACCTGAGGTGGTACATATGGTACGAAATTTGAACATGATACCACTACCACATGGTACGAAATTTGAACTGAGTGGTACCATATATGGTACCGGTACTAACGCGAAGGCAGGGTAGGGGTACCATATATGGTATCCCCACAGTCCTCAAACGTGGGGGTACCATATAGTGCCACTACCCTAAGCACCGGTACTATGTACGGTACCGGCACCTTACATGGTGCCAGTACCATAAACGGCGTTAACTGCGTGACTGTTTTATGTTCAAAAGGGTGGGCCATTTACCGTCGGTTACGTCAATCAATTTGGCTGAAACTTTAACACAACAGTCACTAATCCTCTCAATTATTACTCTCAAAGTTTCAGCCGAGTCTGTCACTTAAACCACTAGTTATGCACATCCACATGTTCATTTTGACGGCGGACACGTGCATGTGCATAACTGATGGTTGAAGTGACGGACTCGGCCAAAACTTTGAGAGTAATAATTCAGAGAATTTATGGCTGTTGCGTTAAAAATCCAGCTATATTGATTGACCAACACAAAAGTTACAGCAAGACGAAACCGGCGATAGATAAATGGCCCACTCTGCGACACAAATAACAAAATCTACTCTCTACAGCCAGGGAAATAACAACATATATGGTACCAGTATACATTGAAACGTATTTTACTAGTAAAACCACAAACACAGAATGAAGAATGAATGTTCGTGATTCGGATCTTCTCGTGTGTGTATTTGTGTTTCTCACCGTGTGGTTATTGTATCCTCTGTGTTCGTGGTTTTACTAGTAAAAGACGTTTCAATATGAAACTGGGTAGTAACTTCTAGTGGTATCATAGGGTACCACTTCCTTATATGGTACTGGTGTTCCCTATATGTGTACTGGTACCATATATGTTGTTTTTTGCCAACAGTTCCATACCTGAGGCGATTTGACAATGGCAGTGGTACTGTCAGCCTCAACTTTTTTCACAGAAACCAGTTGAGCACCGGAAGAGCCAGCAGCACTTTTATCCGAACCAGCAACCTTCTCAGAGCCAGCCTTCACTCCAGTGGCAACCGACTGTTTCTGCTGACAATTGGCGCGGACGTCCTTTACTTTCAGCTTCAACTGTTTCTTTTCCTTTTGTCTTAGCTTCAACTGTTTTAACTTGGCCTTATTTCTCTTAACCTTGTTCACAGACTTGCGCGCTTGCGGTCGCGGAGGGGTGGGGTACTGATTTCTGATGGGGGGAGGGGGAGGGGGAAAATTCGGCGACCAATAGGGCGTTCGCATGTCCACAGAGAAGTCCTGCCAGGGACCCAAGCCCCGGAGGGGTGGGTGGAAGGGGGAGTTGGCAACTGGGGGCATCGGGAATCTAGATCGCCAGGGGTTGAACATCGGGGGATAAGGGGGTGCGAAGTAAGGGGGCCGCGGTTGTTTTTTGCTCAAGACGAAATTGTAGACGTTGCGCTTGTGTAAGTCGCTCTCTACGTGCTGTGAATAATCGGCCAGACTGTCGCAGGAAAAGTCGCACAGTTCGCACCGGTGCCAAGCGTTCGGATTCTTCTGACTGACTCTGATGTGGTGTCGCAAGGTCAGTTCATGTTCCAGACGGTCCAGGGGACAAGAAAATAGGACATTGTCGCAAATGGGACATCGGTTCGGTGGATGATCTGTCATTTTTCTATCACAATTCCTAAAAACATTCTTTTTGCTACCATTTCCGCTAATTTTGACCAAATTGGCTGAAAATTGAAACAGTGGGGAAATTTTTGTGTTAAAGTTTGGTGCAGGAAGCTTGACTCAATACTGAGAAATTCAAGAATACGTGAAAATTGCTACTTTCAATGCCTATAGGAATAGCGTTAAAAACAGAGACATTTCCTTTTTTTGTTGTCATTTCTGCAAATGTTCGCCAAATGACTTGAAATTTGGGGAACTCTGCAAAACTGTGGGATATTTTGTGTGTTAAATTTTCATTCATTGAGATTGAGACAGGCTTGAGAAAATAAGGATTATCCTGATGATCTGTTTTTTCTCTGCTTCTCTTGTTCAAATAGCCCACGTTTTCTCCAGCCTGTCTCAATCTCAATGCATCTCAATCAATTTTTAACACGTGAAATATCCCACAGTTTTTCGGGCCGGTAGTGCCAATTAATATTATTAGGGATGCAAATGGTATCCGGTATTATTGGTACTTTTGTATACCAAATAATACCGGATAATTCCAATTCCAAATCATACATGGGCTGCGGGGGGGGGGTTAGGGCGGGGTTTCCCCCCTTTCTCACCGGCCAATACCACGTCACTATATTTTTCAAAATAGGCGTTTTTTGGACTTTTTCGGTACCCCCTCCAGATCCTCCGGCACCAAATAGTTTAAATAACAGAATTACTTGGACTTTCAGCTAATAATTCAGCTTATTTTGCGATCGCGGTATGTTTTACAACATTTGAGCTAATTTTCCTCTTTATTTTCTTGATTAAAATAGTAACAAAATGGATTAGAACTGTTTATATAGCTGTGATTTTTCTTCTTAAAATTCTTAAAACTGATGTTTGAACTGAATGTTCCACTTTCGTTCAAACTTCTTAACCTGGGCCGTGTATATCGGAGATGATTCCTGTACGACCTTATTTGACTAGCCTCAGCTGACAGACACGTGAACATGAGTTGCAGGACGTTATAGAGCTTGTTAAAATTCCTTTTCCAGTAGGGCAGGGGTTATCTGAACGTGGTTAAAGCTTGATTTGGATCATGAAATCAGAGAGAGAATCGTTTTTTTGGATTAGTTCAGATTGCTTATGACCTATTTTGAAAACTATTTTTGGTATTATTTATTTGGTTCAGAAAATACCATTCACTACTTGGTAGGTATTTGATATTTTTATAGTACCATTTGCATCTCAATTATCATCCTCCTCGCGCTAATTCTTACTTGCTGCACCGTATTGATTAGAGATGCAACCGCAAAAAACACTGGATACCAGGTATCGGATTATGTTTTGGAGCTAAACCCGAATCCTCATTCAGTGTTGCCAGGTGGTAGCCAGGCCAGTATACTACCACCAGCTCAAAATTATACTACTTTATACTACAATTTTCGAAAATATACTACATTTTCATACTACGCTGTAAAACTTTCAGATCAAAGGTTTAAAGCATACAAAACTGTTATGTAGTGCCGACAGGAATGGCAGAACCGTTTTAATTTTAACTCAGAGTTTTTACTCTTTACTCTTTTGTTACCAGTTGGGCAACGGGCCCACAAATCGCCAGAGATTGACATAATATGCGGCCCTAAAACACACTTCACTTATATCTACTCTACTTATCTAGACCATACGCTGTACGCTTTTACACAAGCTAAAGTTTCAATGACCTTTTAAACCATCAAAAATTTACGCATTTTGCCAGTTTGTGTATGAAATGAACTACCCATACCGTTCCCCTCAGGAGCAATCAAGTTCAAATTAGATGAAGTGGTTCGATTGTACTTTTAAAAATACATGGACTGGGGGCTTATGGGCCTTACCGACCCCAATCCGGCCAGGTTCCCTCACTACGCCGTCCAGCCCCCTATCCCCTCCGCCGGAAAATTTTGGCGATTTTTATGGAAAATCCGCGATTTAACAGCAATTTTTTACCCTTTTCGGGAAATCGGCCTCCCCCAGACAATTTCAGGGTCCTCCTTCCAGATTTTTCCGGTCCATGTTTTGTAAGTAAAATTCGTTCCGGTCCCACCTAAGCAGGAAACTAAGCCAAGCCTCAGTGTAAGCCTAGAGCTATGTTTATGGATGGGTATCAACTTTCCTTATTCTATAAGACTATGACATTAAACTGTATTTTTCCTTTGCTTATTCATTGAAGTCATATTTGTTGAAAATCAATCAAAACGGTTAGAAAAAATTGATTGATTGTTTGACCAAAAACGCATACAATCATCGATTTAGTATAATGTTTTCTTAGAGAATAAATATTTATGTTAATTTGATGTGAAAGAAGGAAAAACCTGTTTTCAAACAGAAAAATATTGACGAGTTTTCTCAAAAATTGAGAAGAGATGACATCTAAATGGAAATGATGAATGATACTACATTTTATACTACAAAATTTAAAATTATACTACATTTTTATACTACATACTACAGCCGATTTTTCGATACTTTTTGAGGGTCAATTATACTACAGGTAGTATTATTATACTACACCTGGCAACACTGTCCTCATTCAATCAAATCAATAAATAAATAATGGGACTCCGATTGTGATTGTTTAACAAAAACCATCGAGTGTAGTATCAAACGGCTGCTCCCGATCTCCTGATTATTATTTCATACATAAAGCTTCTAATTACTGCATGCTTTAATTAGCTTACCCAAGATTACGCAATTTCGGCCGGTGGTCAACAAAAACCAGTGCGCACCCAACTTGCAAATGTTTAACGAAGACGGCGGAATATGGTGTTCAACAAATTTCCTTTACATCTGTCTTATTATTTTACAGATTTAGCAACCAATCACTGCACGCTACCTCAGATTACGCGCTTTTTCATAAAAAAATTGCAGAATTTTGCCGGCTAACGGCCGATTACCCCTGGGACTACATAGAAAACTTACCATAAACAAGGATATACGTACATTTATCATTTATCCCAAAGCGTTGATCGGTAGCCCAGTGGCGGGGCACAGACACAGTTAGAAAAGAGGAATTGTGCTCATTAATGTCACCTAAGCCCCGCCATATTGAGGTATTCGGTTTTCTGGTATTACGGTATGTTAGGCGCTCTGACATCACTGATTTTTTATATCAATACTGTGGACCTGTCACATGTTGCGTGGTACCCGTCTAGGTTAACATTAGTAAAAAACTAGTCTTTCTTTGTACAATGTCCCAAAATAGTATCAGTCGCTTAAATTACAATAAAGCACGTCAAATAGCCTACGTACAAAGTGTGCAAAAACAGACCAGCAGTTTTTTGCCATAGCAGCTGCAAATCTAAACCGATCTGAATAAATATTTTTTGAATGAAAGACAAACAAATTCTAGAAAGATTGTTGAAATTTAGATTGAAACACTCTGTTTAGTTCCTGAGATATTTGATTTCAAATTGAAAACAGAGATTTTGGCAATGAAACTGAGCGATTGAAAAACCAGCCCAGCGGATTTTTAGCTGTCGAAGCCTTGTATCTCAACCGATTTGAATGAATCTGTTTTGAATGAAAGATACAGATTACTGCTTTGAATTTGAACGCAAATTTCTCAGGAACTAAGCAGAGTCAGTGGCGTATCCAGGGGTGGGTGTAGGGTGTGTACACCCCCCCCTTTGCGGTGGAGGTAGGAAGAAAAGGTCTGTCAAAAATATAAGAAACTTATCGCATTATGTACTAAAACTGTCTATTTTGTGCTCAGAATGCCTTCTAAATGCGTTTTTGAAGGTCAAATTTTCAAAATTTTCTTGCCCTGGTCGGGCAGAAGCCCAACCAGGCCATTATAAACTACTAAAACTTCTAATTTCTGTTAATTTTAAGCTCGGAATGCGTTTTAAACGCGTTTTTTAAGGCTAATTTTGCTAAATTTTCTTGCCCTGGTTGGGCAGCGGCCCAACCAGGCACTTTCAAAATTTTACACCCCCCCTTTCCAAAATCCTGGATACGCCACTGAGCAGAGTATATGAATCTAAATTTCTACAATCTTTCAGGAGTTTATTTGTCATTCATTCAAATCGGTTGGGAGTTGCGGATGCCAAAGTAAAAATATCTGCTGGCTTGTTATCTTGGCACACTCTGTTTATGATAGAAAACTAGAATTTCTGCTTGTCTGCTTGTTTCTGGTAGCAAGAATGCATAAAAGAGTAGCAAGAATGTGCCGCTCAGCGGCCGGCCGAGTGTCGATGCGCTGTACCAAAATTACTGGAGGGGTCGCGAAATTCGCGACCCCTCCAGTAATTTCGGGAGGGGTCGCGAATTCGCGACCCCTCCAGTAATTGCGCATACGCTTTATTGCAGCGCAACCTGATTTTTTAGCGGGTTATTCAATCTGTCTTTGGGAATATAGCTGCCGCCGTTGATTTCTCAAGTCTGCGGCAACATGATAAAGGGAAAGAAAGGTAAAAAAGCTGGAATATGCAAGCAGGTGGCATGTGTACATAACCAAGCTCATGTGCTGCGTTAAAAATGGAAAATTCACAAATGCAAAAGGCCTGATGCATTTCACAGATATCTTGCAATCTTGCCTTGCAATTGGACACTTATTTTAGTTATTGTGATGATTGAAGATCTTACACCAACAATGCAATGAATTGCCGTTGTAGAAAATCACTAAACATTTTGTTGACGTCACTCTTGCTCAGAAATCAGGTTGCGCTGCAATAAAGCGCATGCGCAATTACTGGAGGGGTCGCGAAATTCGCGACCTCTCCCGAAATTACTGGAGGGGTCGGGAATTTGGCGCCCCCGCCCGGAATTTTGGTTCAGCGCATCGACACTCGGCCGGCCGCTGAGCGGCACATTCTTGCTACTCTTTTATGCATTCTTGCTGGTAGGCAGGTGGGGGATTGCCGTCGGGGAAAGCCAACCCTGCGTACGGGTTCTGGAACTCGTGCTCGCCCACTATTATAACTTCTTTTCTCGGCATGCTTTCTTCTTGTTTAAGGGCTTGACGGCCTCGTTCGATAGCGTAGGTGAAGAAAATCTGAAGGCTCACTAATATTTAATGCCTAAAGTATGAGTTGAAGAATGCCAATTCAAAATCTTTCTCGCCCGAGCCCGACCTCTTGGAAAATACACATGTGTAACAAGTCCTAGCCCAGTCCAGCCGCATTAGGGTAGGGGTTTTGGATCAGGATCGAGAGGATTGAGCCCAAATAGTACTAAAATCGATGTTTTACCGGCAATTTTTGCAAATTTCGTTTCTGAAACTGTAAATAAATTGAAAAACAATTGGTCAAAAATATTGCTTGCATCCGAGGGTGGATATTTGGGGGTTTGGTGTTTGATGGTGGAGAGCTGGAGACAACGCCAAGACCCTCCTGTATACAAGGAAACGGGACTCTTTAACAGGAAAACACATATGTACGTCCAACACAGTTGACACTCTTATGTACTTACTGTACATAGTCCCTAACCTACCCACAGTCCAATTCCGATTAGTTCAATAGCTATGCGCCGACTGTAGTAGTAACTGTAGTGGTAGTAGCTGCTTCGATAAATTGCGAAGCACACATGACAGGCTTCCAATGCCACAATAATTATATTCACCACCTGAAATTTCAACGTCCAGTCCATTTTAGAGATGGTAGTTTCGGCTGGCTAAAGGTGTATTCATACTAATGGTGTAGAAAAAGATCGCCAGGCGACTTTTCTGTAGGGCGACTCATTTGTAATATACGCAACAACACGCCAAGTCACATCTTCCGCCTGCAACAACACCTGGAAGATGACGCGTGGCGCGTTGGTGCGTATATTACAAATGAGTCGCCCTACAGAAAAGTCGCCTGGCGATCATTTTCTACAAATCGTCGCCACTGCGGTAAAACGAGCCAAGTAACAGAAAGTGGAACTCGAGAAAATTGCCTTTTAAATAGTTGTTACATTTTCGTGAATTAGCTTCAATATCAGTTTAAATATTTTTTACCTAAAATACAAGTACATAATTGGTGTGCAAAACATTCTGCATGTGTCACTTGTGTTAAATTAAGTCAGCTAACAGGAAAAGCTCAAAGCACTTGGCTCGTTTTACCACGATCACGTGATGATGTTTGTGCACATGCCTCTGGTTGCGTGGCTGTATCTCCTGACACAGAGCCAATTTCAACTTCGTGCCTTCGCCAAAACGTTTTTAGGTGCTTTAGCTATAGTTTTTCGCGCTTAACTCCATTTTTTCCATTTTGTTACTTGGCTCGTTTTACCATAGTGGCGACGAAATGCACCTTTATCAAAAGCAAAGTAAAAAACAGTAAAATATAAAGACAAACTTATCATTAACGGAAGCAGCCAGCGGGGTTTGCGACGGCTTACACCCAGATGCACCAAGATGGTACCGACGCTTACCAGAAGTAAGACAACGGTGCAGATCGCTAAAATCAATTTTTCTCCTATCATCCGAACGGCAGATGAGCCCTATTCCCTCCCTACCGGTTACACTACTAACAAACAATAGGAAGCTACATATGGAATCGGCGCCCCGGTGCGTGAAAGGTAAGCAACAGTGCACATCTTATTTTAGCGCGTATTACAAAATTGCGCAACACCACATACCTAGTACGGCTACAGCTTGGTCGCTGTCCTCGTCCAGAAGCTGTCCCATATGCAGATAGACATTTAGGGCGGCCATAATATGCAACATCTGAAGTTAATAATCGTTTTGGCTAAAGGTAGGGTAAAAAGGGGTTGTCTTTTCTTTCCGGCTGGGTCTAACACCCCTATAAGCCAAAGATGTGTATGGAAAACATACCAATTCGATGTAAGCCACGATGATAGCTCCAGATGTGGCATCGCAGCAACAGAGTTGTTTGGCACCGCGAAAACTCATGCTGCTAGAAGTACTGGTTTAATGGTGTATCAAGGGCCGCTCAAAGGCTGGAGTTTTGGGATTTGTGAGCGCATGACAATCGCGTCTTTAACCTGTCTGGCTAGTTTTTCTACTTGATATCATTCGACAAAACATAGTTTACTGTATGACGTCGGAAATACTAGCACGAGATTTTATAGTGGTAAATTTATAAGTATCGTTTCATTTCCGGTGGTACAACAGTTTTGACAGGGTACGGTAGTTTTTGCCGGTTTCCGTGAAAGTGGCAGAAAAAACAGTCTTTAATAATTGTACTGTACAGGCGGACCTACCTAAAGGAGGACTAGATCTCAATCTACCTACCTACATACGCAGCCAACCACCAACACAGCTTCTTTTTGTTAAAGGTCTTCTTTTACACGCGCACTTCCTATGTTCTATCCTACACGGCTGATACACAGCGCAGTTACGTAGGTGCGCAGTTATTAGAGATGACTAATACTTAACTATATAATAATATCTTACCTACGTATTTTTAGGCATCAACAATACCACATTCGATTCAATATGGATTAGTAAACATTTCATTCCTAGTATATTGTTTTCAGGGTTCGCTAGCCCTCTTCTGTGAATTTCAAACAAAATGTTGGTTTATTTTATGTATGAGTGCTTTAAAAAACGTATGTATTTTGGAACTGAATACAGAAACAATGAAACAATCTATGTAAGGCTTACATAGAACTAGAGATGTGCACGGGCTCCGTTTTCCGGCCCCGGCGGGCCGCTCCAGTGGCATCGTGTATTTCAATTTTCTGCTTAATTATAATTTAATTTCTAAAATATTTAACGGACACGACCACAACCAGTGGATTGTGGCGTCCTCTTGTGTCTTGTGTGAGAATCCGTAAGCCGCTTGATAAATACAGGGTGTGCCAACAATACAACACACCAGATTTTTTTACTGTGGCAGCCGCAAATTTCAACCGACTTGAATAAAACTTTTTTAAACGGAAGATAAATAAATAGTTGAAAAATTGTTCACATTTTTGCTCGGCTACTCTGCTTACGTAGTTCCTCAGATATGTATTTGCTTTCAAAGTAAAAACAGAGATTTTGGCAATGAACAAGAGCGATTATTATTATTCCGTTGCACCTCATAACAAACAGATTCCTACTGCTGTTGAGACCTAAAAAGGTTTTGCTGGTAACACAGACGTTCCGTTTCTTCACCAGTAAAGTTTCATTAGCCCTCCAGCCGTAGTTATAAAGTCCAACGAAATCGCTATTGTCCATTGCCAAAATCTGTTTTGATTTTGACGACAAATACATATCTCAGGAACTAAGCAGAATATCTAAATAAAAATTTCATGAGTCGCTCAAGATTTTATCTGACTTTCAATTATAAAAGATTCATTCAAATCGGTTGAGATTTACGGTTGCGGCAGCAAAAACTCTGCAAAAAATCCTTCTTCTTAATTGCCAAAAACCACTGGTTTGACTTTGAGTGCAAATATCTCAGGAAATAAGCAGATTATCTAAACAAAAAATCTACCAATCATTATAAAATTTATCAGTCTTTCGCTACAAAATGATTCATTCCATACATGTAACAGGTCATCCGCCGATGGGGGGAGGGGGGGTGGGGGGGGTCTGGCGCCGGCCGGGGGGGGGGGGGGTCTGAGCCAAAATTTTGGGGGAGGGGGTGGGCACTAAAACACGCTCAAAACTCGAGAAAAATCGCAATTTTTGGCCTAAAAATCGCCAAAAATCGCTAATTTGGGCTGAAATACAGCTAAAAAGTGCTGTTTTGCAGGCGATTTTGGCAATTTTTGTGTGTGAAAGTGTAAAAAATTGCAAAAATTTGCTCGAAAATTTACTTGCCAGAAAAATCGGAGGGGGGGGTCGGTGAAATCGTCTCGGGGGGGGGGGGGCCATCCGGGGGGGGTCTGGCCTAAGTCGGGTGGGGGGCAGACCCCCCAGACCCCCCTGTTACATGTACATGTATGATTCATTCAAATCGGTTGAGATTTACGGGTGCTGCACAGTAAAAAATCTGCTGGGGTTGACTTTTGGCACACCCTAAACATAGATAAGGTGCCCACAGTTTGTCAAAGCGCTTGGACTGTCAATTCACTATTGCGTGTTTGTTGTGTATCATGACCACCGCAAAAGACTACTTGTGCCGTGTAGCGCAGGCTCAGCTAGCGCTTAATGATTCTCTGGAAGTCTGGCTCCCGGTGTCCGAACAAGCAGCCGATTTATGCTCCGAACTGATTCCCAAACTACGGCAAACTCGCAAAAACGTCAACATATCTAGAATCTGCGGCTCTGGCTTCAGTCTGCTTGGCGTGCCACTGACTGTGGCCGGTATTATCACCGTGCCTATGACTTTCGGCGGTTCAGCTACTCTCATAGCGGCAGGCACAGCCATCACCGTAACAGGCGGTTCGGTGGCTGGAGGAGCTAGTTTAGCCGAATTGGGCATTCAGCGATTTCGGCTGAAGCAGATCAAGCAGCTGAGTGAAGAATTGTTGAGGCTGACCGGATCGCTAGCTGAGGCCAGCGACCATCTGCGCAAAGTTCTGCTGGAGGAAGGATTGGCACTGTTGCTGAAGCTTTTCCCCGACTTCTGTGTCAGCGGCAGTGCCGAAAGCGAAAACAATCAGTTTTCTGTCGACTTTCAACGAGCATTACGGTGCAGCAATTTGGCACCGGTGTTCAGCGGGCTGACGCTGCTTACGACAGCTGGTTTTTCTGTGAAACAGATCGTCAGAATGGCTGCGGGCTACACCGATGACGCGATTTCGGTGCTGCTGCCTGCCGCCACAATGACTAGACTGCTTGGCCCGGCCGCTGTCAGGATCGGCTTAACAGTTAACTCTAGTCTTGCTGTTGCCGGTGCCCTGTTTGACCTCTATAACATCATTGACGCGTCGATCAAGTAAGCAATAATCTGACATAAACCTATGCAAATCAAACAGCCGCTCCCGGTTGCGTCCTAAGCATATGTAACAGAGAGTCTGGAGATTTGCCCCTAGCAGCCCCCTCAGATTTCTGCAATTTTTTAGAGTTTCAGACTTTAAAAATGCTAAAATCGCCTTAACGAAACAGCACTTTTTAGCTGTATTTGAGCGAGTTTTTCACGATTTTTGAGCGTTTTAGTACTATTTCCCTCAACCTCCGTAAGCGCGGCAATTAATGAATGATCGTAATAGAAATTCTGTTAATTACGTTACTGTCTAGTTTAAAAAAGTTTCGGTTTGTAGTTTGGCTAAGAATGGGAACCAGAGCAAGGCAACGGAAATGTTGGAGGAATGGAAGGTGAAGCTTGAGCACGTTCCCTTTTCGGTAAAAAAGTTGCTGCTGAGCTCAGATGACGTGTTAGAAGGCAGACTGGAGAGTATTTTAGACTACTTTGTCGATTTTAACAAATGTAGAGTTTGTAAGGAAATTTGCAAGCCACCTCTAACGCTCTGTGCTTACTGTGACGGTTTGCTTGGCTGTCAAGAATGTTTAATCTCTTCTGATTGTGATCACGTTGTTTGTGTTCGTTGTGGGACTGAATTTATTGGCGAATGAAGTTTCTCTTACTAAACAACGCAGCGGAAACGTCAAATTCGATTATCAAAACCCATTTAAGTGGTTTTAAGCTAAAAATTTCTGAGTCAGTTTGTCAGTTTATCGGTTGGCCGTGACGCTTCGCTTTTCTGGCTGTTAGATAACGTTTTAAATTTGTCAAAAATAGTTGCCCAACTGTCTGACTCACTATTACACGATGCGTAATATGGGGCTGTCTAACCTTAAACATAAGAAAAAAGTCTAATCTGAACTGACAAGAACATAGATTTTAGCAGGAAGTTCAACAAATAAATGAATGAACCTGGTATTTTTAAACTCTGTTCTAGACAATAGAAACCTTCCCCACTGTGTTTTTCAGAAACCAAAAGTCTTTAGAATCGTCATTTTACTGATTTCACGAAGAAAAGTCTCATGTTTTTGAAATTTCCCCAATTTTCAGTGCCCTTTCAGAACGAATCGATTGAGTGAAGCCCAAAAACATTGATGGGATATTTTTGTCCAATACTGCATTTATTTAAGAATTGCTGTCTCTTTTTTATATTATTCAATAAACATTTTATTTTTCATCCATTCTTCTCCCACAACAAAAACTGTTCACATGTGTGTTTGAACCAAGAAATGTTATCTGTTTGCAGTTCTAACTCACTGCTCTCACATTCCTCCAGTCTGAAACAACGTTTAGATGCGTTTTTATGGATAGAAACAGTACTTCACAGTAGTGGTAAGAAATCTAAATTAAAAGATCATTACCTGCCATTACGCAACTCGTCCGCTAATATTTCGGCATGTTTTCGACCAATGGCATCTTTTGAGGCTGACAAAACTAAGACCTCCTGCTTGACATGGCACAGCAAATCGCGAACAATATTCCCCTTGTACTCTGACTTGAAATACCTGATAACGCTATGCACTCAGTAGAAATTCTATTAACCATCCATTGACCTTACCTCATCATGTATTTGCAGTATTCTTGCCATGTCTGGGCAAAGTAGGTGTCGCCATAGAGCTCCAAATACGGTTGAAGCTTGTCTTTGTTTAGGTTTTCTACGCTTGATAAGACTAAAATATGGGGAAATGACAGAAAAAATGAGAAAATTGTTCATAAATTCACATTTGAACCATTCGTAGTCTTCTGCTGTTACGTGTGTGCGGCCACCCCAAACCACCACTTTCTTGACAGTCTTTGGAGCTTCGAATGCCATCTGAATAGCTGCTACCGCTCCTTCGCCATAGCCCAAAATGCTGAACGGCACCAGGCGAAGTTTCTGGAGTTAAAAAGTCGAGTTAAAGAGGGTTAAAAATCTTACTATTCATTAATATAATCATTCCAAATCTTCCATAGGTATAATTTTCGGTGGTACATAGAGTATGTAGCATACCTACATGTAACAAGGGAAACGGAGGTCTTCCCCTCCCGACTTAGGCCAGACCCCCGATCGGACCCCCCCCCCACCCGAGACGATTTTACTGGCAAGTAATTGTTTCATCAATTTTTTACAATTTTTTTAGAATTCCGGACATAAAATTGCTAAAATCGCCAGTAAAACACCAGTTTTTAGCTGTATTTGAGCCCAAATGGGCAATTTTTGCGGATTGTTTGCCCAAAATGGCGATTGTTTTCGATTTTCACCGTTTATTAGCATTAGTAAGTAAGAATTATAACGATTGTATTAGAAACAGGGATGTGAGGTGTGTTTTTTCTGGTGTTTTTTTGTTTTTTTTCCGAAAAAAAAACCCGGTTTTTTTCCTAAGGGTCGGAAAAAAACATAAATCGCGGAAAAAACTCAAGCTAAAAATAGCTCATCTATGTAATTTTTCAGTTAAAAATGGACTTTTGAGATGTAAAATAGGCTAGACTGACTCAAAACTATTAGAAAAACAACAGAAAATACCAAATTTGGCAATCTAAAACAAACAGGCAAACTGCTGTAAGAAAATTTGCATACAGCCATTAGTGATGAAGCCTGTCAGCGATTGTTTGATGCCTGCTTCGTGATTTATATCTATGTAAGACGGGTATTTCTGTTCTGAAAAGACTCAGAAAAGCAGAAAGCCTTAGGAATCATAAAACCAGGCTGAGATACATAGAACTTGAGCAGGACTTTTGCCGCGATTTTGAAAAAAAACGAAAAAAAACCGAAAAAAACTGAAAAAAAAACATGCATCCCTGATTAGAACAAACCTTCATTAATTTATGCGCTCTAATAGCATCCTCCTTTCTCGTGCGAGGCTGGGTGTACTGTCTCTTCTGATCTCCAAGCCGACTATTACCGTAACCCGGAGGGTCCCAAGCGACTATGGTGAATTTATCGTGGTCAAACTGTTCTAGAACTTTCCGAAACTGTAGTTGCCAACAGCCGAGCGCATCTGGGATGCACAAAATGAAGTTAGGGCCGGTCCCGATTTTGGCGTAGTTGCACTCAAGCCAGTTAAGCTTTTCATAACCTTGCAGTAAGCTGAAAATACGTACGAAATCGGAAGTACGAAAGGAATTCAAATTGAATGATCTACGTACTTGTGGCTGCTTTGAAGAAAGAACTCGACTTCCTTTTGAAACCAGTCTTGGTGACGAATATGTAAATTATGGGTGCCTTTTTGTTTGATTATAAGGCTGAAACCATAAAAAATTTCTCAGAAGAATATAAAAAGCGAGTATTTTTAAATCCAAAATTAAGAGAAGAATGAGAAAGAAGATACAAAATCAAAATTCAGTGAAATCTTTTTATAAAATCTTTTGAAATCTCTGTGAACCACAAAAACCTTGAGTCTGAGAGTATAAATCGTCAATTTTGGCATAGTGGGTTTAGGAAAATGATTGTATTTATAGAAAAGACACCTATCAACGTACTGGGAATTAGGCAAATTATCTGCTAAATAATTTGCGTGCAGCTCTGGACACAACCAATCGTTGCTGCCGTGCAGGATCAAAACGGGTCGATTTATTTTTGGTACTATTTCTTTGCAGATATCTCCGTTCCACTCAGTTGCCATCCTAAAATGAACAGAAAAGATATATGGAATACTATACCTTGAATAGATATGATCTACGAGTACAGAAAGGTCTTCCAATTATTTACACAAATGGATTTACTACACTTGCACTTACATATTGGTAAACTTAGACCGACCTACACTTACACTTACACTTACACTTACACTTACACTTGCACTTGCACTTACACTTGCACTTACACTTACACTTGCACTTGCACTTGCACTTGCACTTGCACTTGCACTTACACACTTACACACTTACACACTTGCACTTACACTTACACACTTACACACTTACACACTTACACACTTACACTTGCACTTGCACTTGCACTTGCACTTGCACTTGCACTTGCACTTGCACTTGCACTTGCACTTGCACTTGCACTTACACTTACACTTACACTTACACTTGCACTTGCACTTGCACTTGCACTTACACACTTACACACTTACACACTTACACACTTACACACTTGCACTTACACTTACACACTTACACTTGCACTTGCACTTACACTTGCACTTACACTTACACTTACACTTACACTTGCACTTGCACTTGCACTTGCACTTGCACTTGCACTTGCACTTACACACTTACACACTTACACACTTACACACTTACACACTTGCACTTACACTTACACACTTACACTTGCACTTGCACTTACACTTGCACTTACACTTACACTTACACTTGCACTTGCACTTGCACTTGCACTTGCACTTACACACTTACACACTTACACACTTACACACTTACACACTTACACACTTACACTTGCACTTGCACTTGCACTTGCACTTGCACTTGCACTTACACACTTACACTTACACTTGCACTTGCACTTACACACTTACACACTTACACACTTACACACTTACACACTTACACACTTGCACTTGCACTTGCACTTGCACTTGCACTTACACACTTACACTTACACTTACACTTACACTTACACTTGCACTTGCACTTGCACTTGCACTTGCACTTGCACTTGCACTTGCACTTGCACTTGCACTTACACTTGCACTTGCACTTGCACTTGCACTTGCACTTGCACTTGCACTTGCACTTGCACTTGCACTTGCACTTGCACTTGCACTTACACTTGCACACTCACACTTACACTTACACTTACACTTACACTTGCACTTGCACTTGCACTTGCACTTGCACTTGCACTTGCACTTACACACTTACACTTACACTTACACTTACACTTACACTTACACTTACACTTACACTTGCACTTGCACTTGCACTTGCACTTGCACTTGCACTTGCACTTGCACTTGCACTTGCACTTGCACTTACACTTGCACACTTACACTTGCACTTGCACTTGCACTTGCACTTGCACTTGCACTTGCACTTGCACTTGCACTTGCACTTGCACTTACACACTTACACTTACACTTACACTTACACTTACACTTACACTTACACTTACACTTGCACTTGCACTTGCACTTGCACTTGCACTTGCACTTGCACTTGCACTTGCACTTGCACTTGCACTTGCACTTACACACTTACACTTACACTTACACTTACACTTACACTTACACTTACACTTGCACTTGCACTTGCACTTGCACTTGCACTTGCACTTGCACTTGCACACTTACACTTACACTTACACTTACACTTGCACACTTACACTTACACTTACACTTACACTTACACTTACACTTACACTTACACTTACACTTACACTTACACTTACACTTACACTCAGTGGCGTATCCAGGATTTTGGAAAGGGGGGGTGTAAAATTTTTAAAGTGCCTGGTTGGGCCGCTGCCCAACCAGGGTAAGAAAATTTAGCAAAATTAGCCTTCAAAAACGCGTTTAAAACGCATTCCGAGCTTAAAATTAACAGAAATTACAAGTTTTAGTAGTTTATAATGGCCTGGTTGGGCTTCTGCCCGACCAGGGCGAGAAAATTTTGAAAATTTGGCCTTCAAAAACGCAGTTAGAAGGCATTCTGAGCACAAAATAGACAGTTTAGTACATAATTCATTAGTTTCTTATATTTTTGACAGACTTTTTCTTCCTACCTCCACCGCAAAGGGGGGTGTACACACTCTACACCCCCCCTGGATACGCCACTGCTTACACTTACACTTACACTTACACTTACACTTACACTTACACTTACACTTACACTTACACTTACACTTACACTTACACTTACACTTACACTTACACTTACACGTACACTCAGTGGCGTATCCAGGATTTCAAAAAGGGGGGTGTAAAATTTTAAAAGTGCCTGGTTGGGCCGCTGCCCAACCAGGGTACGAAAATTTAGCAAAATTTGCCTTCAAAAACGCGTTTAAAACACATTCCAGGCTTAAAATTAACAGAAATTACAAGTTTTAGTAGTTTAAAATGGCCTGGTTGGGCTTTTGCTCGACCAGGGTGAGAAAATTTTGAAAATTTAGCCTTCAAAAACACATTTAAAAAGCATTCTGAGCACAAAATAGACAGGTTTGGTACATAGTTCATTAGTTTCACTTATTTTTGACAGACTTTCTCTTCCTACCTCCACCGCAAAGGATACGCCTGGACTGGATACGCCACTGCTTACACTTGAGTCGACTTACTCCTTCCTGAGATCCAAGAACTTAGCCCAGATGCTTTGGAAGTACTTTTGTCCATACAACTGCACCATGGGCGTACGCATTTCCGATGAAAGACAGTTGATTTCGCGAATTGCTAAAAGACTGTTTTCAGCTGAACGAAAAAGCAAAACTGGTCCAACCTACAGTCATATACTTCACCCTCTTCCTCCGTTATATAAGCGTGTGTCGACCAGAGAACCAGCTTTTCCACATCAGAACATGCACGTTGTTCGTAAGCCAGAAACATGGCTGTTATTCCCCCGTCTCCCCAACCCAAAACTGAATAGGGGACGAGACCCAACTCCTGAAATTGGTCATTGATACTTTTTAAAATAAACCCTGATTATTTTGTAAACTAACTTGCATCAATTTGTGAGCGATGATGGCATCTTTGGCATTGTGGTGTTCGGATTTTTCCAACAGAATCTGTCTTTTGCTGTATTCCCGGTCCGGAGGTCTGCTTTTGCCAAGTCCAGGAGGGTCAAAACCGACTATTGTGAACTTTGACCTGTCCAACGCTCCTTCTAATTGAGGCTTGTAATCGGTTCGCCAAGATCCTTTGAAAAAATAACGTGGACCACCTTAGAAATGCTCACAAGACAAAGAAAACCAAGTTTAAACAAGCGAAGAAACTGTTGGCAGCAAAATCTAATACCTGTAGCACTCGGAAGGCAAAGAAGATTTTGTGGCCCATTGCCAACTTTGGCGTAACTAATTCGATAGCCGTCGATTTTAGTGAAGTTTTCTAGCGCGTCCAACGTTGTCATTTTCTACTATATTTTTAGGGGGAAAGTTCCAGATACTTTGCGTTACAACAACCTACCAACAATAGTTTAGTTTACTGTACTATGCGCACTGTAGTATTAGAGGACCGACAGCACCAGGGAAAACACAATACCCCATACCAAATGCCACTACTAGGTATCTGACGGTCTGATACCCCAATAATACCCAATAAAATGCACGGTTCTGAAATGATTAGACATGGAAAAAATTAGATTTTCTTGTGTTAGTTTTAAGAAGAAAGAAACTATACCTAATTATTGGTAGAAAACCCGCCACTAATACTAGAAAAAATCTCATAAATTTTGCTAACCTTTAGGCGATTTATAGCAAAAGTCTTTCTTCGACGGTGTTAAGAGACATTGATCATCTTTCGTTTGAGCCATTTTTTCGGCATCGATGCAGCCAAAGTTTCCCGAAATCTGATTGTAATTTTACATGGTTAAGCATAGGCAGAATCGGTATTTTTACAGAAAACGAAAGTTTGCTCTTAAACAAAGAACAAATAAAAAAAGGTGCGCCCGCTTAAATTTTAGTTTAGGTTTTGGCGTTGTTAAACAGGCGATTTTGACAATTTTTGTGTCTGAAATTGTAAAAAATCGCAAAAAATTGCTCAAAAAATTACTTGCCAGAAAATCGGGGGTCCAAATCTGGGGGTCTGACCTAAGTCGGGTGGCGACAGACACCGGACCCCGGTGTTACACGTACAGTATGACTAATACCCAATGATATGACTGTTGTGTCTGTGGCAGGTACATTCTATTCTGTACTGTACATGTGTGTATTTTAAGAGTACTGTGTTAAGTAATACATAGTAGGAACTAAGATAATAAATACATACAAACAGAATAAATATGTTTAACTGTATGACAATTTGTAGGCGAAAAGGAAAGGCTCAAATAAAAACCGGTTTCAGCTCGCAAAGTTCGGCGAACTTGTTCACTCTCGCCTTCACTTCGTCGGTAATTTCGGGACGCTCGATCTTTGACAGATTTTTGCGACTCAGATGGGTGCCTTCCTGCGAATCGCCGTCGAACCCCTCTAGCGCCTTCTCCAAATTGTACGGAGGCTAGAAAAAATAAGCTTGTCTTTTTCTTGTCACCTTCAACGAATAACTTCCAGAAACAGAAAGGACTGTTTTACCTCGATCTGACAGTATTTGACGATAGTTTTCAGCGTTTCTTCCGGTTCTTCCATCAACTTCTCGTAGGTTACTGTAGGAAAGGTGGGCAATATAGTAACCAAGTAGTTGACCAGTCTCTGTGTCAAAGCCCATTGGAACACGGCGCATTCGTAGAGGTTGAGCGAGTGAAGCACGTAGCTGTATTTTCTCGGAGCATCCCAGACGTATTGAGGGGGAGCTCCCAACATCCATTCCACCGGCTTCCATATTTGGTATTTAACAGCGAATCGCATTAGCCAAGTTATGGAGATGGAAGAGAGGGTGACGTATAAGGACATGACAAATTTTTCGGTGCTCTCGCGCTCCAGGTAGAAGAATTTTAAGGAAGGAAGGACAGGGGCCAGGTCATCCATAATAATCATTCCCATTGAGGTCATCTTGATGAAATAGCCCTCTTTACCTGAAATTTTTCGATTTTCTTAGCTCCGTTTGTTTCTACGTAGCTACCGTACTTGACATAGTCTTGGGGTTTTTCAACACGAAAACATGAGATACTACGGTAATAATTTGCAGATAAACATTCGGCAATTGTGGGACACTACTCCCCACTAGCGGAAACCTACTGTATAAACTTAAGACTAAGATTGAATCTAACCGTTTTTACTTCATCCTAACGTTTATACATTTCATTTCGCGAACCTACGTAGAAGCCTAAAACCTGATCACAGCGCCGAATAGGAGCCCTCGCCCTCGGTTCCAAATAACGGATAGTGTCACTGCATCTAATTCGGATAATCAGCGCCTCATGCATAAGTGAAATGCACGCCGCTTCACTCGCAATTCGGCAGCGAAACCTAGCTTAGCCTGTGCAGCCTTGACTTAATGTCAAAAAAAGTATAATTTCTTTTTGCTGTCATTTAGGCAAAAGCACAGGTGTTATTGTGAAATTTTTAGATTTACATTTACTATCGTACGTAGTTTCTACACGTTCAAAACATAAATTTGTTATGAGTCGTAAAGGACTATTGAATTTCCGGCTTTAAAATTCCCAAGTGTTAAAATTTATGCAAACATTACGTTCAGCTCAGTGACTATGCTGTGTGCCCGGCACCAAAAATGTTTGTGCAAACATAGAATGGAATGTGTACATAAAAGGAACTGAGTAATACCTTTAACCGGGCGACATCCAAACCTAACCACTGCACTAGAAAGTGCTCTAAACTCTTCTTGTGGCATAGTGAGTTTAGCTTGACCAAGGGCTATTATATAACCGGGTTCACTCATCGTTATCATGCCCGGACAGTAGCCACTGAACACTTTACACATCAGGGTTGAGCCGCACCTAAAAATTAAAATCCTTAGATTTCCAAAAAATCACCCCTTCTGGGCTACATTTGTACTTCTTCTGCCACGGGGTGGCACAAATCCGCCTTAAGACGGTTAGGTCAGTACAAAATTATAAACTATTTTCTCAGACCTGGCAGAATTTCCCAGAAAAACGACCTTGGTCCTCAGTTCCGGTCCCAATTCATTGTCGACCATCCTTATAAAGGCAGCGATCGGAACTCTGAGGAATCGTTTGGCATTCTCAAACGCCCAATTCATCAGAATCACCGATCTCTCGGTGGTGCATTCCTGGTGTACCGGCCGTTCGAACTCTACCAAGGTTACATGCGTTTTGGTTATCGAGTAGGGTAGCATCGTATCTTTGAGTACGAATCGGGAGGCCACGAATTTCGAATGCGTGGTAAGAAAGTTGAGGTTGAAGTACAATTCGCCATGACTGATTCGGGAGCGCCAGAGAATTTTGCGAATTTCGCAGTGGTCCTCAGATGGAGGCTCGGGGTACATTCCGAATTGTCGCATCAGTTTCTCGCTCACCGTAAACAGACCCAAAACAATTAGATAGATGGTATGTTTGAGCAGCACCAGTAGTGCGTGCACGAAACGAACGTTGACCATATTTGTCGGGGCGCTCTCTTTAGGACAGCTAAGGAACGGCCGGTGTTGCAAGGAGTAAAAGCGAATCTTATCACAAATCAAATATTTAGTTGGCCCGCTTAGGCGCCGGCGTCGTTCGACGTCAGAAGTGACTCGATCCAAATTTACAGCCACTTTTTGGACGCCATATATGGACAATGTTATCATCGACGCTTTGTTCTGTTTGCCTTTTATGTCCCGTCTGCCTGGATCGAATCGGAATGTGATGAATGACTGTACGACAGTGTTTTAATAAAGTTCATTGCACGTCTATACGTATGTACTGAAGCAAGAAGCACGCGTTTACGCGACAAACAATGCAATGAGAATAAAATGCAAAGGTTCAGTATAAATCTTTCATCACTCCCCCTCGGACGAGCGTCGAATCGGGACCTCATCTGTGCCTGACGATCGTCCGGAATCACAGGAAATAGGAGAGGAATGGAGACCACAGGAGAAGACGTTGACAGCGCAATCGGACGGACGATGGCGCACATTTTGGTCCATTACTTTTATCTATTATCAAACCAGGATACCGATTAAGCACTTGCAGATACTTAGCTAAAAAATTACCATACTCTCCCAACAAGTCACGGACCTTAGTCAAACCGTTGGCTTTCTTAACCTGATTATAATACATTACGAAGCGTGTCTTCACATCTCGGTTATTGAAAATACTTCTTGCAAGTAGCGGTTGATTCTCAGCATTACTAAACAAAACTTTGTCCCAATATTCAGTATAAATTTCAGTATCTCATCTGGCCGTGAAACAGCGAAACCGTAGTTTAGTTTTTAAGTCATTCCAGTTGTATAGAGTTGTAAGTATGTTGTATATCCCGCCGTATTACCAAGTTTTCTCAATCCTACAGTCAGTCAGAGAGACTAAGCCATAGACAGATCCGTTCCTTTTATAGCTTACCTCTCCGACTATGGCTATGATGTCCCATTGATGGCTATTGAACGCCTACTTAGCCATACATGGCTACTTAGCCCGCACAGGTGCCACCCCCGGGCTACAGATACTGTGTAGCTCAACCAAGATATACAAACGCGCCAAATTTAAACGAAAGAAATCATGCAGCAACAGCCAAGTCGCAGTCCAGTTTCGTCTTGTTTCATAGGTCGAAAACCCATCCAGTTAATGTTTCAAAATTGCGGACGTCGTTTAAAAACGATCTGAAGTTGTGTGTCAGCCAGGTGGTGCTGGCTCCAAAGCGAAGCTAAGTGTTGGCCGTTTCTCCTGTTTAGGGTACAGGAGGGCCTGGTCTCTGGTAACCAGGTTGCGTCCCCTGCGAGCTGTGCAAGATGTGGCCTTGTGCGATGTGGCTTCGTGCTCGCCCAGCGCAGGACGTTGGGGGCTTGTCTGAAGCAGCTGGTCTCTCCTTTCCCTGACACCACCTGCATTTTTGCTGCGGCCAAGCAGGAGGTGTCCGCGGCCAATCAGGGGTGCTTGCGCCAATAATTCAGAGTTTGAGGCCAAGCCGTTGGCCATTTGCGTCCAGCCAGGCTTTGACCGTTCGCGGCCAGGCTTTGGCCGTTGGCGGTCAAGCAAAAAACGTTCTTAGCCGAAATTTTTTTGCCAAGAACCGGCCAATCGGTCAGAGTGACTCAAGGTGCTAAAGTGGACTGCAGTAGTCTATCTGACTGACTACATGTTGAGAGTTTATGAACTAAATACAGGGTGTCCCAAAAAAATGACAACATTTCTTTTTGCTGCCATTTTCGCAAATTTTGACCGAATTGTCTGAAATTTGAAACATAAGTGCCAAAAAAGTGGGAATTTTATATATTAAAGTTTGGTGCATCAGGACTGACTCAATCCTGAGAAATACAACAATATACAAAATTGAGAAATTTCAATTAAATGTAGAAACAGCATCAAAAACGGAAACTTTTCTTTTTGCTGTATCTTCTTTAATTTTTGTCGAAATTGGATGAAATTTTGAAGATATGCGCAGATATTTCGTAGGTCAAAAGTTCTGGCATTAATCAGTCCATATCATTAGTACTTGGAAACTAAAGAAAATCATCGTTTTTACTGCAGCAAAATGAAGAACGTGCAAACTCTGAGAACTAAGGAATAAGAACACCATCCAGATGACCTCCATTTAAGTTAATGCACTGCTGCAACCGTTTCCCATAAGCATCATAAACATTTCTTAGCATGGTTGGGGTGACAGTCTGAATTACGCTTACAGGAGCTTCATTACAGCTAAGGAGCGCGAAAATCAATGTTGTCGTTGTATTGTGATCGGGATTTTTTTATCTTAAGAGCTGGGCTGGGTTCATGCGCCAACTTTTGGGCTAGAAAACAACCCGATATTCAGCGCATATATTCAAAATTTCATCCAATTCCGACCAAAATTAAAGAAGATACAGCAAAAAGAAAAGTTTCCGTTTTTGATGCTGTTTCTACATTTAATTGAAGTTTCTCAATTTTATATATTGTTGAATTTCTCAGGACTGGGTCAATCCTGATGCACCAAATTTTAACACAAAATTCCCACTTTTTTGGCACTTATGTTTCAAATTTCAAACAATTTGGTCAAAAATTGCGAAAATGGCAGCAAAAAGAAATGTTGTCATTTTTTTGGGACACCCTGTAGTATACGTATTTAAGTGCTCATACAAACCAATCAAACTCTTCAATGCCTACACTGCTTTGTGTTGTTGAGCGTTCTGAATGAACACTCCATTTTAGGGAGTGTAAGGTACTGTAACTATGGTAGTAGGGAAATAATCTGTTTTTATTTTACGTTCAGTACTACAAATACAGTTATTAGGCGTGGATACAAACAAGCAAGTTAGTAGTGACCACTAGCAAAAACCGATCAGAGCGAACTCAGCCTCTTCAACACTGGCTTCAACCGAGCTTCAAGCGCGTCATGCCGTTTCTTTGTGACACGGTAGGCCTTAGTCGCACTTTCCACGAGAGCTTTTCTTTCATTCAGGAGTTGGCGAGTATTGGCCCACTTAACACTTCTCTTGGCCTCGTCCATAGCCGATTTTGTATCCTTCACTTTTTCAGCCAATCGATTGAGCTCGGTCATCATGTCGTTCACAGGCTTCAGCACAGGGATGTCGATGAAGAGGGGATGTAACTTCTGCTTCGCGCTTTCAAGCTCTTTCTCGGCACTTTCCACAGGTTTTTCTATTCTCTTCTTATGTGCTAGATTACTGGCTGCCATTTTTTCGGCTTCATAACCTTTTTTGTACAACTCCAACTGCTCATCAGGCAACCTGACCGCGTCATCAACTGCCTGCTTTCGCATCTTTTGGAAAACCGGTTCCAGTTGCAGCTCAAGATGACGGCTTTTGGTCTTTGCTTCCTCGAGAGCTTCGGTTTCAAACTTTGTTGCCTTCTCACCAACAGGTTTTGCGGCGATTTGGCCCTGTAGACGGTCAAGTTTCATCTCGGCACTGTGGTATTCGGCTAAGAGAGAACTGGTTTTGCTGAGGGTACGGCGGCTCTCGAAGTCGGCTAAGTACTTTTCCAGCTTTGCAGTGTCTGGCTCCTCTTTCCTTTGCACCTGTTGCCAATGATCCTCTGCTTCTCTGCGAAAGTTGGCCAGCAGTTGATTGGGTATCTTCTTCGCTTCCGAAGCCACTTTATCAGTATTTTGCTGGCGAATTCGGCCCAACAATGGCTCCAACTGTATCTGCAGGTCCTTCTTCTCGCCTATGGCCACCAGCAGACTTGATTTTTTCTCCTTGACATCGGTTTCGGCCGAGCTTATTTCTGTCTTTGCTTTAGCTTGTGCCTTCGACGCGCCCCTTTCCTTAGCCAGCTCCATATCTTTTCTCGCCGCACTCAAACGATGCTCGGCTGCTGCCAACTCCTTCTCGGCTGCTTCTACTTTCGGCAACGCTTCCAAGTGATACTTGGAGACCACCGGAGCCACTTGTTTCATACCACCGAACGATGTGTAGCGATCTAAGTGGTGTCTGAAATCCCGTCTCGCTGTTTCTATCATTTCTGTAGCACTATCGCCTTCCAGTCGCTCTGCTTTTTTGATTTCTCCTTTCAGCGTCTCCACCTTCTCAACCATGCTCTTCATGCCCCACTGTGAGACTTCTTTCCAATCCTTGGTGCTGAGTGGCTTGGGGCCATCACCTGGTAGTAAGTTGCTTGCCAAAGCTTTTGCCCCCTCAAAGAGACCGCCTGCTGCCTGCGATGCTCCTTCTGCTACCTTCTGCGCTGCCTCTGCGCCCTCTTCTATGCCGTGTTCGAGTGATCCTGCGATCTTCTCTACAATGTGGCGTTTGGACCGGTCAGAAGCACAGACTTCACTGCATGACGTCACTCTGTTCTCTACTGCTATAACAGTACGCTTTCTACCTGTTACGCATGTGGAG
This sequence comes from Sabatieria punctata, assembly GCA_030248155.1. Taxonomy (NCBI): domain Eukaryota; kingdom Metazoa; phylum Nematoda; class Chromadorea; order Araeolaimida; family Comesomatidae; genus Sabatieria; species Sabatieria punctata. The sequence continues at coordinate 41,780 of JASANB010003320.1, forward strand.
AACTAACTTTGGACTGACAGGTGGCTTGACAGACGTCCTGACATTCGGCGATGCATTGCTTGCACAGGAGTTGACAGGCTTGCGCGGTGGGTTGAGACGTGTTCACTTGACCAGTTGCGACCACGCAGACACACAGCAGAATGAGAAACGAGGCCTTAAACGTAGAATGTAACATGGGCGACCCACAAGAGCAACAACACAAACCTGCATGGCAAACAACACCGCAACCATCCGAACATACAAAGGAAGAAAAATAATATGCTAATTTGCTTTTTCCGGTGTTGCACAGTTCTTCCGAGAGAATAAAACTTGTAACATTTGTGGCACCCCACACTTCTACTGAAGCGCAGCAGAGACGTCTGTATTGCGTCTAATTTGTTCAGAGAGTGACAGTTGGATTGACAACAGCACTGTTGAGTCATACGCAAATAAGAAAGTACACACACGAACAGCAATATTTTGGAAGTTCCTATTGAAAGTCAGTGAGCATGCCCTCCGATTCACGGGAACGTACATACATGAAATCGCTCTAGATGTTAATGTTAGTATGTATTGTGTACTGTCTCTGATGCGTCATCACTGCCATCACAGAGCTAGGACCTGCCAAAGGTGGTCGAGCAAATTTTTTTGGACCAAAAAGCCGAAATCTACTCTAAACGTTACCTAAAAGGAATAATTTTACGTCTCAACAGTCGATGATGGGCAGCTTTGTCCACCTAACTTGGCCGGCCTAACTTAGCTTTGTCCCTCTGAGGGTGTCCGCGGCCAATCAGGGGGTGCCCGCGGCCAATCAGGGGTGCTTGCGCCAAGAATTCAGAGTTTGCGGCCAAGCCGTTGGCCGTTTGCGTCCAGCCAGGCTTTGACCGTTCGCGGCCAGGCTTTGACCGTTGGCGGCCAAGCAAAAAACGCTCTTGGCCGAAATTTTCTTGCCAAAAACCGGTCAAGCGGCCAAGCGGTCAGAGTCATACTCAAGGTGCCGGCACAGTTGGTGTAGTGGTTTAGGCCACATGGCCACTGTGCGCGACGTCGTGCGCTCATCCACTCGGCGGGGCAAGTTTCTTGCCGCAAAGAGTTGGTCGTCGGCATAAAGCTCCACCCAGGCCACCGAAAACTGGTTACAGCGAGTAGGTAAAATGGGAACCAACTGGATCTGCCGTTGCACCGAAAGCCGCTCCAAAAAGCATGCCGCGTTGGAGGGAAGATCAACGACGTCAGGAGCCGTCTGAGAAACCAACAATAAGGCCAATACCGGTTTTGCCACTTGGCCGGGCGGCCGTTGGGAGCTGTTGGCACCATGACGTCACCACGCCAGGCACTCTCTTTCTTAGTACCTGGCGCCAAACAGCATGGCTTGAGTGGCTTGGCAGTGAAAGAAGGGCAAACGTCCGAGATGACGATATCAGGGGTAACGAAATGCAGGTCTGATCGTAGGGCTGTTGTTGTTGTTGTTGTTGTAACTTTTTGTCCTTTCGGACTAGGAGTAGCCAACTGCTATAGAGCAGGAAGAGACACAAGGTCCGGCAGCCTCCTTAACAACAACCCTCCCCTTTTGCTGTCGGTGTGTGCAAGACAGCTAGTAGAGATGCGCACGGGCCGGGCCGGCCCGGCCCGTACCCGGGCACAATTTTCGGCCCGCCGGGCCGGGCCGGGCCGACCAGTTTAGCATAGTGGCCCGAAAATTTTGAAAGGTTGCACAAATTCAAGATTATGTACGCTGGTGCTGAATATAATCGCTAGCAACCGTTGTGTTAATCGGCAATAACGCGCCCGCTAAGTGCGCGCGCGATGTTGTGTACCAATCAATCGTGCCAGCAAAAACAGACAGAAATTTGACAGGACACGAAAGAAAATAAGTAAATTCGGGCGCATGTCGGTACACTATTGACGAGGGTTGTTCATTCCATATTCGAAATTCCAGATTCTATTTAGTCTAGTGGCCCAGTGTTTGTTGGCTGTGCCCGCTTCTAGTGCACCCGCTGAGAGAGACTTTTTCTACTTGCGGCTTCACTCTGCAAGCCCGGAGAGCGCGTCTTAATCCACAATCGGTTGATTCGATAACTTTCCTGAATGCTAACATGTGAACGTGTTAAGAGCTCTGTTTTTGTGAACAGTGTATTTCTAACTGCTTTTAGCACTTGTAAAACGTTTACTTGTATCAGGGAATTGTTACATTACATTTAGGGGTGAATTCTGGCAACTTTTTTAAAAATGGGCCGGGCCGGGCCGGGCCGAGTGGCAAACGGACCGGGCCGGGCCACAAAATTTGGAAAACGCGGGCCGGGCCGAAAATTTCGGCCCGAGCGCATCCCTACAGCTAAGGTTTGGGTCCCATTTATCTACTTGCCATTGCTGACTTTCGACGGCCTGGGTTGGGCTTTGTGTCGACTACTTCCCATCGCCTCGACAGGTTTCGAGCCCACAAACACACCTCTTCCACGGGTGCCGGGGCCGCCGTGACACACGGGATAGCGTAACTACCCATGGCCAAGACGCGACTGTACTTCGTACGGCCCCCGCCAGATCGGATCGGATCGGATCGGATCGGATACTCAAGGTGCTAATGGATTCAAAATGAATTTAAAAAATTCAAAATTTTTTGGACTCATTTCGAAAATTATTAGGTATTGTGGTCTTCAATATTGGGCATTGGATTTTCCGATATTGTTTCATCTCTAATTTGTTTGCGGAAAAACTCGGCTAGGAAGTCTGTACCTTTTCTGATAACTATGCAGCTGCTGCTACACTACTGTAAGATATTGATCTTAGAACCTGCCACCCGATTAAGCGGCTTAAGCAGCACTCTGTCTAAAAAGTAAACTGGTGCTGATATTTACCGAGTGGGCGCGCATTAAGCCGTATATCAATAAAACTCTTATCGGCTAGCTGGCACTAACCATTATGTATCAGTACATAGCTTGCCTTTTCATACCTATCAACTGGCGTCCAATCAGAAGATCATTGTTGTTCAGCTCTAGAGTATAGACGTGCAAAGAAAAATCAGCTTTTCTTAATTCTTTTCCTAGCAAAAATGGCCATCTCATTTGAGTACGGTCCTGACTGGACCGACATGTTCACATGGACGGTTTACGTTGGATTCGTGGTTTGTTTCTTACTGGCCTTTGGAATGGGCGCCAACGATACGGCCAATTCGTACGGAACTGTGGTTGGTGCGGGAGTTCTGAAACTCTGGCAAGCCTACATTTTGGCCACAGTCTTCGAAATTTCAGGAGCCGGATTGCTAGGTGAATTGTTTTTTATAACTAACACCTAAGATTTTTTCGACCCAAACCGGCACCTTTTCGCCATATGAGGGGGTTTTGGCCGCTACTCACCAAAAAATATTAGGGACCCGCTCCCCGGCTTAAGAAAACTGGCTCGAAATAACTACATTGTTTTGTTGGCTTAAAATTCGCTTCAGGCCTTTCGGGCTGTCAAAAAATTACGTACGTAATTAAAATTGTAATGGCATTTTAGTTAGGCCATTTTCGGAACCCTGCCCTGCCCTAATTACGCAATAATTGGGCTACCCCCAATTTTCTGAATTTTTTACGTTCTCCGTGGCCAACAATTTTCATCTCTAGTAGTCACGTAGGATTGTATTGTAGTGTAGTTTACTTTACTAAAAAACTACAACGTACTGTAAACTTTCAATGATGAAGCT